>PVIJ01012847.1:6767-47868 GCA_004024925.1 Scalopus aquaticus
GGTATCTCATAGTGGTTTTGATTTGCATTTCCTTGATTATAAGTGATGTTGAGCATTTTTTCATGTATCTGTTGGCCATTTGCTTTTCTTCTTTGGAGAAGTGCCTTTTGAGCTCTTCTGCCCATTTTTTGATTGGGTTATTGGCTTTGTTTTTGTTGAGTTGTGTGAGTTCCTTGTAAATTTTTGTTATCAGTCCTTTTTTTTAAACATTTCTGAAAAAATAACTATCTTTGAGAAAATTTCCACCAGGTCTACATGTCTCATATTCACGTTCTCCAAGTTTATTTTTCCCATGGCTTTATTCTCAATAACTTCTTCACTGTGTGGTCAGTAACTTTTTACTGCAACTGTCCTTCTGATTCCATTGAAACTTCAGCCCCTGAAGCTGTTTTTTAACTCCTGTCTTGCCCAGAGTCTGCCACTGCAAACTTATCCCGCAATAATTATCTTGGCCTAGATCCCAAAACCTCTTTTATTACTTTTCTTGGTAGGTAGATGGAATGCCACCCATAAAAGGGTTGTGTCAAGGGAGCAGGGTACTTCAAGAAGGAAGAAATTGTTAACAATGTCAAAAGTTGGAGAGAGTTCAGTTAAAATTAGGCAAGAAATCTATCTTAGTGACCTTAATGAGAATAATTTCAGCAGAGCAGTATAGTTAGACGTCCTAGATAAATAGTTGATGTTTCCAAAATATTTGTATCTTGCCCTCTCCTTCACTGTGGTACTCAGCAGCTGTAATTCATTTTTTAAATAATGGTTTGATGTTGGTTTTTTTTCAAAGACTGTAAGTTCTCTTAGTACAAAAACTTTGTCTTTAATTACTTCTGCACCCTGTATCTCAGGACAGAAGATAATTCTTGGCACACAGAGTATTCTGAATGTACTCAAAGAGAAAAGGGAAGAGACATGGGCAAATTAGATAAAAGGGGGTTCTTGTATAGTAAAGTATAGAATTGGATTTTTAGTTGTGAACTTAATGTAGCATATTGACTTATAATGTTCCACACCTGAAATATTTTGTTAGAATGCAATGTTACTTCAATAATAATAATATTGAAAACCAGAAAATGCTGAATATGTAACTGTGGAATGAATGCAACTTAGTGAAAAATTTAGACACACTATTTTTTAGGTATTTATGGTGCCAGTGGAAATTCCAGGAGATGCAGGTTTTAACCTATATCAGTAACAATCAGCATAAACCTGGACATGACATTGAATTCCTCTGATTTCCAGTTGTCTCTTTTAATAAGGTGATTAAACTGCCTGAAGACCATCCAACATTGGTACCTTTTTTTTAAAAGTAAATTCAGTCTTTTCCCCCATATATAAGTGAAAAGTTTTACTTTTCTTCATAGCCACACATGTTATCCTACAATTCCAGGCAATATATTGCCCATTGTTTAGTTTACTAGAGTGAAGATTTAGTAACTATCATATTTCCCTGAATGTTTGTCTCCTTATCTGGCTCATGAATTCTAACTTCCTTCACCTTTTTCTCAATTTTAGGTCCCCCAGCCTTATTTATTTCTTACTTGGTTTCTGCCTTCCCCTCCCCCCACATTCGTCCCAAGTGAAAAAACAAAAAAGGAAAATAGTAGCAAGGTAAATACGTTGGTTAGCAGTATGACTCTTATGATGCTCTTTTTCCAATAGTGAAGATTTTCCTCTGGGAACTACACTACCATTTTTTACTTCCAAACTAAGTTCATATTATACCTTATTAAGAGCTTATTTGCACTAAATGGCTCTTTGTTGAACCTCTATTTGGATTTGCCTGTGTATGTGTGAACCTGGATTTATGCCACAGTTTCCTAAAAGAGTGAGCCCACTTTTCATTTTTGCCCTTTAAACAACATCTGAACTAGACACAGCAATAAAATTTAAGAAACAGAATTGTGCTCCAGATATACAGTTTTTATTTCACAGAAAAATACCTTATTATGATTAAGAGAATGAGACACAAATCCTTCTTGATTATATCAAAGCATTCTGTATATCATCTCCCTAGTTTCTTCACTACTAAAGGAATCTTATTACCAATAGAAACCAATTTCTAGAAGCTTTAAAATAGAATAAATTAATATGCAATCCAGTATTCTAGTCTCCAATATTACAACATAGATGAAAACAGAAGGTTCCAAAACAGATGAAAATGGAAGGTTCCAGTTCCTATTTGAAAATTAGGCAACTAGGAAAAAATAGTGCCTTAAGGAAAAAGAAACAGTGAGTTACTGTTAATTATGTGAATCAAATTAAAGATATTTGAGTTTAAATTATTTTTGTTTGCTCAGTCTGTTTTTCCTTGACAGGAGATATGAGAGATCTGGAGAAGATTAGAGTTTTTTCAAGGGTAGAAGTGGTTGGTGTCCCCCTTGCAGTCCCATAACTCTTAATTCTTTCAACTTTTTCTTCTGGGTAGCATTATTTTCCATTGTAAAAATGATCTAAGCTCTTGCCAATAAAAAGCACCTATATTTTATAGTCTATTGAATCAAGGCTGATATATGATAAGTAATTTACAGAGAGATGCATTGAGGTCAGTCCCCAAAAGGGATGCTATCATTTCATGTGAAAGCAACTCAAGAGTAAAATGAACTCCAAGAATTGTTATTCTTTCACTGGCCAACCCCTGTCATTCTATAGTCAGGACCTAAAGCTTATGGGCTCACAAGTGGGAAGTTGCTATTGTAGCTATGTTTCTAAGTCTAGGGAGTTGTTTCTCTTATATTTTAAATAGAGGATGTTGCAACATTAAAACTTTTTCTTTGGCATTTTTGCCTGCATCAAAGAATTTGAGATACAAATTTTATTGATATAAAAGTAACACCAGAGGGAATTTTTCCATCAGACTTTATTCATGATATATTGAGGATTCTTCCATTTTTCTGAAATACAGTGATAGATGCATTTTAAAAAAGTGAAAATTGAATATAAAATGTTATGATGAATTATAAATACAGATATATTTCATATTCTCATCTCAGTACTTTGCATTAAATATGAGTGTTGTATTTCTTTCAAATGACTAGGTTAATTTTATCTGAGAAAATAATGAAATGATCATTTCAGGGAGGGAATTTGGAAAACTTTATACTCATTTCCTTTTTATTTTTACATACATATATAAGCTACTCTTGAAGAGCCAAGAAAATGCTTTATATATTTTATGAACTCCATCAAGTGGAAAAGAACTCAAAGCAAATATTGACATAGAGTTGTGACTTACCATATTACCTAGAGGGGAGAAATTTAAATAAGCTTCTTTAAGAATGGATCAACAAAGCCTGACAGTAAGTGAAGGTCTGTCTGAATTGCTTTTTGAGAAAACTTGAACTCTACAGTAGACTTTGAAAATTTTAATAAGACTGAAATGGAGAATGGAGTGAGAAGTAGTTTACAAATCATTCATGGTTATTGAAAGGTGTGTGTGTGTGTGTGTGTGTGTGTGTGTGTGTTTGCAGATGAAAGGAAATGGGATCAGGAGAAACTAAAGTGGCCATCAATTATAACTTAATTGCAATAAGTCATAGTAATAAAGTCATAAAATAAATGATTTCAATAAAACATAGTAGCACAGATGTAATATAACTGCAAACATGACTTCCATACAAGCTATTCAGAAAAGAGAGTCAGAAAATTGGTTTTGTTTTCTGAAGCAACAATATATATATGTGTAAATTTTCTCCTTGTGAGAGGGTTTGTGTGTCCTAGGAAGAGTTCATCATAAAGCTGCTTCTCCTAGTAAGAGTCACCAAGGTTTCACCTTTCCTTACAGAGAACAGAATAGTGTACCAGCTTGTTGAATACCACATCATTGTGACTGGAAAGGAGCTCGTTGCCACTTGTTCTTCAACCATTTGTCTCATATAAGTCTCTTCATTTATGGACACAGAAGACAAATAATCAACAGGACATTTAAAAAAAAAACATTAAGTCAAATCCATTGAGGTCTTGATAATTTTCGATCACATTCTAGGAAGGCTTTGGGAAGTGACTCAGGATTGAATAAAATTAAAATGTAGATGGGGAGATAATATTGTTAAAAGAAGTAAGATTAAGCTAAGATTTAGATTAGCACTGAAAACTCATACTATAGAGAAAGGACCACAGATTTGATTCTGAGGTTTCTAATTAACAATACAAAAGTAAAAATAGGGCCTCTCTGATGTACAAGGGGTTAAGTCTCAGCACTATGAAGCTATTTGGCAACCACTGCAGCACAAGGTCGATCCCCAGCCAGGGAGCCGATCCACATAGTGCAGCAAACCTCTCCTGTCTCATCAGCTGCTCTCCTCAGCAGTGTATTTCAGTAGATCCACCTGTTCTGCTCCCCACTTTGTCTCTGGTGAATCCTCTCATCCTTTGCCTACCACCTCTGCCCTATACCCCAGCTCTTATATGCATAAATAAATCTTTTTTAAAAAAGTAAAAAAGGACCTATTATATAATAATTCAAAATGTCTACTCCTGTACCAGGAATATTCATAGCACTAGGCCAGGAAGCAGCCTCTTCTAAGCATTAATAAAGTACATTCTGTGAAATGTAATGACCACAGTCTTCAACAACTTCAGATGCTGTAATGCCAATTCTGAGAGCAATTTGGAGGTCATGATGGCATGAATCTTGAAGTGTGTTTTGCACTGATGAACATACTGTGCAGATACCACACTGACTGGTCTTTGTTTAGATGGGAAGGATTTGAATTTACAGGAATACATGTTAATTAAAATATGGTAATAGATTAGAATATTTCTATTAGAAACGTGACAAACACCTATGTAACAAACTATTAATCACATCTTAATGTTTTGCTCTATTTGATTTATATTATTTTAAAATTAATTGAAAAGTCAAGCTATCCCACAATGACCAACCGCTCCCAAATATTACTTGCCACCCTCTTTCTCCAGAAGCCACCTGTGTTGCGATTTTTTTTTAAGATTTATTTTTTATTTATTTATGCATACAAGAGCTGGGGTATAGGGCAGAGGTTTGGGGGCTGTGTGTGTGTGAAAGGATTCACCAAAGACAGAGTGGGGAGTAGAATAGTTGTATCTATTGAAATACACTGCTGAGAAGAGGAGCAGCCGGCAATACAGGACAGATCTGCTACTTCACATGGGTGACCTTCCTGGCCGGAGATCGAACTCATGCCTCAGTGGCTGGCAATAGCTTGATAGTGCTGAGATTTTTAACCCCTGTGCCACCAGTGAGACCCTCTGTTATGATTTTGATATTTGTTATTGGCATGTATTTAAAATATTTTACTTGTTAGTTGAATTTTAAATACATGTTTAAAAAGTTTATGAATGTGAAGTATACAACTCCATTAATTTTCATGAAGAGACTCATGAAAACACTATTCAGACTAGAAAATGGAATTTTATTATTTCCCCAGGAGTAACCCACTCAAATCTGTACCTCCTGATTCATTTTATCCAATGGTAAAAACTGTCATTATTTATTTTCCTCTAGTATGAACATGGGGGAATCTTTCAAGTTGGTTCTGTGTATTTTTAATATGTCCTCTTCATTTTTTGAATACTTCTTTACTTCTTGCTATAACAAGGTGTATTAGACTCATCCTTTACTTTTACTGTAAGAACTGTGGAATGAGCCAAATCTTCAAGGAGTCCTCTATTTTCTTTTAACTTGCTAATTTTATTATTTCATTCTAATATTTATCATGAATACTTTGGATTTTATTTTATTTATTAAACATACTTGTTTATTTTTCACAATATAGGATTTCTCCCCTCAAGTGCGGTCACCGTAGTTTTCCCACGACCAAAGTGCCCACGGTCCCCTCTCCTTCCTGCCCTCCCTCCATACTACACTCTCTCCCTCCCCCCCTCCTCCCCCTTCCCTCATGAGTGTCTTATATCTATGGTCTGCTTTCAAGGGTCAGGATTACAGTTTGTCTTTGACTGATCCTTTGATTTTTCTAGATTCCACCAAGTATAAGTGAAAACATCCTGTATGTATCTTTTTCCTCTGGCTCACTTTACTCATCTATTCTGAAGCATTTAGGTAGTTTCCATATCTTGGATTTTGTAAATAAGGCTGCTATAAATATAGGAGTACAGTTTCCTTTTGAACTGGTGTTTTTTGTGCTCTTTGGATAGATACGTAGCAGTGGAATTACTGGGTCATATGGTAAATCCATTTTGTCTTTTGTGGTATCTCCACATTACTTTCCACAGGAGCTGGACCAGTCTATATCCCCACCAACAGCGTAATAGTGTTTTTTTATTTTTCCACACCCTCCTTAGCACTTGTTATTTGTGGGATTTTTTTTTTTTTGGTTTGTTTGTTAGTTTGTTTGTTTTTTGGATATTGGCCATTCTCACAGGTGTGAGCTGATATCTCATTGTGGTTTTGACTTGCATTTTCCTGATAATAAGTGATGAATAGCATTTTTCCATATGTCTGTTAGCCAGCTGCATGTCTTTTCCACCCATTTTTTGATGGGTTGCTTTGTTTTTATTGAGTCGTATAAGCATTTTGTAGTATCTTTGATAGTAATCCCTTATCGGATGTATGGTGTGAAAATATTTTTCCCATTCAATAGGATATTTGTTTTGATCACTGTTTCTTTTGCTGTACAGTAGCTTTTTGGTTTGGTATACTTTCAGTTTATTTTCTCCTTTATATTCCTTGCTGTTAGAGATGAGTCCACAAAGATATTTCTGAGGCTTATGATGTAGAATGTTTTGCCTCTGTGTTTCCTTCAATGTATCTTCTGGTTTCAGGTCTTACATCCAAGTCTTTTATCCATTTTAAGTTGATTTTTTTTTTTTTTGCATTGGGCAGTCCAGTTTTTTCCAGTACTGTTTATTGAAGAGGCTTTCTTGGTTGCTCTGTATATACTTTGCTCCTTTTTCATATATTAGTTGTGCATAAATGGGTAGTTTCATTTCTTGACTTTCAAATCTATTCTATTGGTCTGTGTGTCTATTTTTGTTCCAATATCATGCTGCTTTAATTATTATGGCTTTGTAATGTAGTTTGAAGTCTGGAAGTGTGATACCTCCATCTCTCCCCATTTTGGTCAGGAGAGCTTTGGCTATTTGGGATCTTTTGTGGTTCTGTATCAATTTCAGTAATCTTTGTTGAATACCATTAGTATTTTTTGAGGATTGCATTGATTCTATAAATTGCTTTGCGTAGGATGGCCATTTTGACAATATTGATTCTTCCAACCCATGAGCAGGGCATATCCTTCCATTTCTTTGTATCTTCTTCTATTTCTTTGTTTTTTTTTTTTAAAGATTTTATTTTATTTATACATACAAGCTGGGGTACAGGCCAGAGGCGTGGGGCTGCGAGAGGGTTCACCAGAGACAGAGTGGGGAGCAGAACAGGCAGATCAGAAGTACACTGCTGAGGGGAGCAGCGGGCGAGGCAGGAGAGGTCTGCCGCACCATGTGGGATTCTCCCTGGCCGGGCGTCGAACTCGCGTCGCCGCTGCCGACAGCTCCACAGCACAGTGCTCAACCGCTGCACCACCGGGGAGGCCCCTCTTCTTCTATTTCTTTTAACAATGTTTTATTATTTTCCTTGTAAAGTTCCTTCACCTTCTTAAGTTTATTACCAGACATTTAATTAATTGGGTGTGATTGTAATAAATATTTAAAATTAAATTTAAAATGGTACAGTGTACTTTCTAAAAGATAACATGTGGATATAACCTACAACTGATTGCTTTCCATCTTAATTTTGATGGAATTAATGTGCTCAGATGATGAACTTAGAGAGCAATAATAACAACAAAAAATCTCACTGGAACATCAGCCCATTATTTAACCTTATTGAGAACCTACTCTAACCACTTACAGAACTTAAGGTAAAAGGAAACTTGAGTGGGACCTACCACATATTCAGGGTCAAGATCTTTAGGCTTGGAAAAAAGAAATCAGCCAGCCAAAGAGAACAACTTCATGAGCAATGCTAATGGACCTTGAAGTGCTAGCTTCTGTTTTTATGGATGGCTACCCTAACCAGTTAATTAGGTTAGATGAAGCCAGGAGATCTATTTCTTAAAAGGGAGCAGATGTCATTTGCTAATTTTAATCCAACATGATGATAAGTAGCCTGGACTACAAAGAGTTTTCAAATAGCACTGGTGAGCAATCTCTAATTATAAGATTTGGAAAATGACTTTTAAAATGAAAATGTACCACATCAAAAATATTTTTTCAGTGTATATATTTCTAGTGACAGAATCAGACACATATTTTAAAAAGGACTGATAAGGTATATACAAACATACATACACCCATAGATACATACACAGTAAATTTAGTTTGTTATAGTAGTACTCAATATTTTTACTTTATTCACATCTTTCTAATAAGCTTCTGCGTGGCTAATGTCCTTAGTTCCTATAATTTACTGTCCTGAAATTTAAAATCATTTCTGAGAAACTCTTAGTAAATATTCTCATTGTTTGCTATGAAGAAGTGAAATCCAAGAATAGAGAAAGCTTGCAACATAAACCGAGACTGAGTTCTTAATTCCTTCTTAAGTGATACTTCCCCTCCAGTAATTCCTCAAACACAAGATACAAAGCAAGGTGATAATTATGGAATTTTGCAACTGTTACAATAACCCCCAGTGGTCATTGATTTAATACTTACATTTTCTGATTATAATATCTAATAATCATTTAAAAGATGCTTGTAGCATGCATCATTATTTGTAATGACTTTTAAATATAAGCAATATCTTAACTAATTAATTTCCATGATATTTACTTTCCTGCCTTTTGAATCATTTCTCCCCAGGCATCTGGAAAATATAGAGGATGAAACCTCTACAGTTATATAAAGTCATTTATTTAGTTCTTAACTGTTTAATAATTTTTGCCCACTCCCCACAAAAAGGATTTAAGTTCTATTAGGGAAGATTGGCTCCCTAGCAAGAGCAGAATTAGGTTCAGATATCAGATCTCCCCAGGATCTGACTTTAACTTATCCCAGTGGTTGCAACTCTCATGACTCCCTGCTTTGAAATTTATATTCCAACAGCATTTAATCTAATGCATCTGACTTACTGTTGATACTTTTTCCTCTGACAAGAATGATCATCCTTCCTACCTATTGTCTTCTTGTTTCTTGTCCTGGCAAACTCCTACCTGTTCTTTAAGATTCCCTGAACAACTCTTCACTGACCTTCTTGAGTTCTTAAGTACTTTTTCTGGGCTCTCAAAATAATTCTTGCAAGGAACCACCTTTGCAATGTCCATAAAGTATTGTTGTATTTTCTCTTTTTTGATTGAAGAGAAAGGCTGAATCTCATTCTTTGTGTTACACGGAAAGTATCCAAATAATGTTCACTGGGTTCATGAATACCACATGTGATAACTGCACATTAAAATATTTTGTATTTGGGTATGCAAACCCCATTACAACAAGGACTAAAGAACAAAGCTATGAAAGCAACAAAGAAGGTAAGAAAGATTGTAGATAGAATTTTCTGATGATTTTGGCATGGGATAATTGTTCTCTTACATCAATTAGGCATTGAAATGTGTTCATATAACTGGATTTGCCATATATGACACAGTTGATATGGGACATGTTAAATAGGATTAAGAAGTTTACTCTCCTTTGGTAAATATCTTAACTTTTCTGTACACCAAACTGTGTTAGCTTGATGATACTCAACTATATTACACATCCCAAATATAGATTCTTTTTATTTGCATGTCTTTTCAGGATAGGTTCTGCTATGTAATCTCTCTTACTCACACATTTTTTTTTTCAAAATGGATGTGCTATGGATAAGTTAAATTCTAAATGTGGTAGTGGAAAAGAACCAGAGACAGATTTTTCAAATTTACCATTTGCAGTGAGCTGACCTTGGGAACATGCCAGATTTCAGGCTCTTTGCTGTAAGCCCAAAGAAGACAGAGAAGGAGTTTTATTAGTCTTAGCCATGTTTGGCTGTCATCAGTAGCACAAAATCAGTGCTTAATAAATGTTCAATGATGATATGCTCATCCAGCAATTCATTCATACATCAAACAGTGTTACAAACATATAACAGTGATCTCTGTTTATCTTCTGACTCAGAAGTCCCAAGTGCTTCCTGTAAATCTCTCTCCCCTCCTATATATAGATATAGATAGATATAGGTAAATATTAATATATATGTATATATATTTATATTATTTTATATTTTTTATATATTTTTGCTGCTAATATTTTATTCAAAGAAAAACAATATGTTGACCTAAATTAATTATAGAAAGCTAAAAGAGTCAATTAGAGATTTAAAAAATTCTCTTGCTTACCTTCCAATCACTTTGATTTTAAAGTATCATTCCATTTAAAATCTCTTTAATTCTTAACCCCACTGACTGAAATAATATCCATTTTTCAGCATTTCCAAGTGGGGTGCTCTGCTAGAGGTGAAAGGTGATTAGGAAGGTGGGAGAGGCAGAAATATAAACCAGATCTTTGAGTCTAGAACTACAGCCTCCAGACTCTCACTCCAGTTCTTACTTGGCTTTTCTAGTTGAATGTCTAATAGTTACTTGAAACTTGCCATATCCAAAATGAAATCCTTAATTTTCCCCACTCAAGTAACTTCTGATCTTGTAATCTATCTCATCAACTCCAAATCCAACTCCAACTTTCTGTTGACCAATATCTTTCTTTACTCCTCTTTACTCACAAATCTATCTTCAAGACAATTTCTTCTTCAAATTAAATAAAAATCAGGCACTTCCTTATCTCTTAATAGTCAACATCTGTATCCAGGCCACTGCTCTCTCTCCTGAACCATAGCAGTGACTTCCAAATAGTCTGACTTGCTTCACCTGTCTTCTCTACTGTCTGTTCTTAACATAGCACACCAGTAATCCTTTAAAAATAAAAGTCAAATTACGTTGTCTCTCTGTTCAGAAGCCTCCAATGGCTTTTAACTTTATTCAGGCTAAAATTTAAAGTTTTACCGTAACACATCAGCCTCTACACAATCTCATTTTCTACCATGTCACTCTGCTCTTCTTTCTGTTCCACAAACACAAGTTGTATTTTCCTTTGACACTTGTGCACTTCCCTTCCCTCTTCTGGAATGTTGTTCTTCAGACGTCCCCTATCTCACTCCCTAATTTTTATCATATACTCAGAAGTTATTGCTTTATTGAGGCATTCTCTAACCAATTACAATAGCAACCTGTTTACCTCCATACTCTCACCTTTAGACTATTTTCACTTCCTTTTGTCACCTGTTACATGATATTTACTTGCTTTTTAACCTTGTTACCTTCTATTTTCCTCCCCTACAACACAGGGTCCATTTTGCAAAAACTTTTTTTTTTTTTGTTCAGTGCTTTGTCCTTTTGTCTAGAGTAGTGTTAGGATGCCCAGTTAACATTTGTCGGCCAAAAACAATAAATTGTAAATGATTAACAACAAAGAACATCATTACTCAGCAAATTTTCTTTATAATTGTGAGCATGATGATAGGGGGTCAGGAATTCTTAGTTTTATGGCAAGAAAAAGAGAAACAGTCTCCTAAGAGTGTCTAAAAACTCTTGTAGTTAATTGCAGGTAACAAAACCCCATACAATCCAAAGAGAAATAAATGAGCAGAAAGAAGTCAACAGTAAGACATAGGGCTTCTCACAGAATCAGGATAGGGGTGTGTAGGCAAAAATCAAGGAGGATCTAAGTGGAAGCTGCCATCATACTGGAAGATAACTTGACACACAGACTAACAGCATAAAATTGAGATGCCAGAAATATACCCACACTTATTTAAATAGCTAATATATGACAAAGGAGCAAAAGCATACATTGAGTAAGGAAAACCTTTTCAATAAATGGTGTTGGAAAAACTGGAAAGCTGCATGCAAAAGAATGAAGCTAGATCAATATCTCACAACACACACAAAAATCAACTCAAAGTGGATAAAAGACTTGGATGTAAGACCTGAAGTCATAAAATACATAGACAAAAACATGGGAAAAAAAAAAACACTTCACAACATAAAATTCAGTGATGTCTCTGCAGATACATTTCTAACAGCAAGGAAACCAAAAGAGAACATAAACAACTGGGACTACATCAAACTAAAAAGCTTCTGCACAGCAAAAGAAACAGTAACTAAAGCAAAAAAGACAACCAACTGAATGGAAAAATATATTCATACACAATATATCTGACAAGGGGCTAATTTCAAAGATCTACAGAGAACTCATACAACTCAACAAAAAGAAAACTATGAAAGTGTTCTGTTTTCTCCACATCCTCACCAACACATAGTTGTTGGTCTTTTGTATATGGGCCATTCTCACAGGTGTGAAGGAATATCTCATTGTGGTTTTGATTTGTATTTCTTTTATATATATATACACACACACACACATATGTGTGTGTATATATATGTGTGTGTGTATATATACATACATACACACATATATATGACATGTAATATCAAATTCCCCAAATGTTTTCAACTTATAAATGAAATATGAATGTGAATGTCTACAGCTAGTAATTTATAAAATCCACATGAAATTTTGACATATCATAGACAAGGGGTAGTAGTTTTTTATTATTACAGCTATTTATGCCCTGGTGCTTGCATAAACTTGTCTTCATATTATGAATGAAGGCAGCCAGAGTCACTTCTCCCTAGAATGATAAAAGAATACATTGGCTCCATCTCTTATTCTTGCATTTGCTTTTCTCTTCTTTTCTATCATAGTGTTTTCTCTGCATATTAGCTTCTTCTGTCCCTTGAGTATGTAGCTGACTGAAACTTTCCATAGCTTACCTTGTATCACTTCTGCTGGGGAAGAAAATGTGATTGGTAAATTCCAATTAGCTCTGAATAAAGAGTATACAGACAAGGCAAACAAGACTTCCTAGAGAAGTGGAAAAATTTTTGAGTTGGTTGGATACCCTTAAAACTATTTACTAAAGACAGGAAAATACATTTTTCTAAAGTAACACATCCAAGACATGGTAGAGGCTAAAGTGGCATTAGAGTCATCTAGGTTTATTAAACTTAACCACACATTCTCTTTAATGAGTTACCTACGAAATTCTTGTATTCTTCTGATGAACTTAAGCAAGAATAGTTAGGTTTAAAAAAAAGAACAAAATGAAACAAAGAGATGGAGAATAAAATTAGCGTATAAGCATGGGACTTTGATATTCTGATATCTCAGACCCAACTATATACCATGTTGCTGGAAATATGGCTGCAGCAGAGAGTTTCCCAGAGAGCTTGTTCTTATTGTTGGGACTAGAGAGTTGCGGGCTAGAGAAGTATGTGCAGCTTTTGTGGTTCCAGAGAGTGTGCCCAGTGGAGCATCAAGAGCATTGGTCTGGCATAATTCCATCACCAATGAGCCTAGGCTTGCTCCATAAAATATTTATTTTATCAAATCTGTATCAATCCCATTCCTTTCTGAAAATGGGATGGAGACAATTCAGCACTGCTATTCGCTTATTTTTTAAAATGTAATTTACTTTATTTCTGTCCACAGTTAATATACCCTATTGTGTTCTTGCCCCAAGTTCATGGAAATGTGATTTCACTTGGGATGAATCCTTGTAAAGATAGTACATTATACTTTAATGTTGGGAAGGTGGGTGAGTTGACATCATATAATGGAGAGTGTATCACCCTTTTACTAAGAGATTTAATAGCAGAAACAGTCTTGACTGTGGAAACTGCCATAATAACTGCTGTGCTCATTTTTTATTGATGATGGATAAAAATTCTCATAATACTGTAGCATAGTAACTTGCTGGAATATTGCCTCAGGCTGCCCCTTGGGCAGACTTTATTTATGCATCCTTACTTTCACTATTTGTAATAATGATAATAATAATAATATTATTAATAATAATAAATATCAGTGCTTTCTAAATTACAAAGGACATGGAAGGTTTTGCCATTTTTACCTGGACCTACCCTGCTGAATCTCAATATTTTAAGGGTGTAATGCAAGAAAAAACATTATAATCCTCACCATTGTTCTGGTTGCTAATAGACCTGTGCTAGCAATTTGAACAGAAAGTGAAATCTGCCCACTGGGTTTTGCTGGTTTTGCAAGCATTATTGTAGGCTTTTTAAAAATTATTAATTTATAAGGTGCCCTGAGCCTTACAGAATATAAGCAACTGAGCAGGCTGGTGAAATAAAGTTACACAAATCGCTATTAAGTTAGTAGCACAAACCACAGTGACCTTGCAATGGCTCAATATGGTAGTTTTAGGAGAACCGCACAGGCAGTAATTTTCAAAAACTTAAAAAAGAAGTATATTTGAATAAATATATATTAAGTAATATTAAGCATATTTTTCTAAAAACTTGCTGTCAAATAGAGATTAATGGAGAGCCCAAATAATATGAAAAAAAAAAATAAGATCAGGATAACATGTGCAATTCCTGTAAATTTTGATATATCGATGACTTTACAAGTATTCATGAGAGGGGCCTCCCCGGTGGCGCAGCGGTTGAGCGCTGCGCTGTGGAGCTGTTGGCAGCTGCCACGCAAGTTCGACGCCCAGCTGGGGAGAATCCCACATGGTGCGGCAGACCTCTCCTGCCGCGCCCGCTGCTCCCCTCAGCAGTGTATTTCTGATCTGCCTGTTCTGCTCCCCACTCTGTCTCTGGTGAACAATCTCACCGCTCCACGCCTCTGGCCTGTACCCCAGCTTGTATGTATAAATAAAAAAATAAATAATTAAATCTTAAAAAAAAAAAGAAGTATTCATGAGGGTCTCTCTGGTGGCACAAGGGTTTAAGTCTCAGCACTATGAAACTATCTGGCAGCTACTGCACTATCAGTTCCATCCCCAGGCAGGGAGCATCCCAAATTGTGCAGCCTCGGCTGTCTTGCCCGCTGCTCCCCTCAGCATTGTATTTCAGTCAACCCAACTGTCCTGCTCCCCACTTTGTCTCTGGAGAATCTTCTCACCCCCTGCACCTCTGCCCTACACCCCAGTTCTTATATGCATAAATAAATAAATCTTTTTAAAAAATATGCACGAGAGAATCAAATTGCAGCCATCATAAAAAGACTTCACAATTGATAATCTTACATCCTACCCAGTCTTATGAAACTCATTCTTGGATTTGCTGTTTGAATACTGAAGCAGTAGCCAATGCTGTTCATAGTATCCTGAACAGCATTGGCTACTGTATACTATGAACAGTATACTATGAACAGTATACTATGAACAGCATCAAACACAATGGAATAAATTCCTTTCTGATCTCAGTACCAAAAACACTGGTGCTTCTTTTGAATAATGGATTTGTTTTATTTAATGAGCCCAAGGTACTTTGTAATTGGCCCATTTCCCTTTTCATACTGACTGTGAGAAAACAAATTCTAATTTATACCCTATCTTAAGCAGTGTTTAAGAATGTATTGTGTTTTCTCATTATTTCTGAATGTACTTTATGTTCCTATACCATATATTATTATGTTTAATTGGCTCTATACATTTTCTTAGCTGTCTTACCTGAATTGTTAGTGGAAAAAGAAAGAGGAAGAAAGTCAACAATTTTAATATAGACAAGAATATAATTAGAAACACCAAATTATAAAATCTAATTTTTCTGTTCACAAAAGAATAACTAACTCTTTTCTAAGGGGTCCATATACCTAATGCTAACTAGCTTTGAATGCTAACGAGCTTGAATGAGTCCATATACTTAATATTAACTAGTTCTAAGTAGATATTCAGATCGTGTTTATGGGTGTAACCATAGTAATACACATTCACTATCACATCACAGTTTAACATTACAGAGTTATTGTTATGTTTCTTCATCTTTGTTTCAATTTATTCAGTTATAAGTGGTAGTAACTGCATGTATATTGAATGCTTACTGTGAAAATTAAAGAAAATCTCATGAAAAGCAAATGCTACCCTTCTTGTACCTCAGTTTGCCATTTGTAAAAGGGGAATAAAGGTAAAAGATATACATAACTAGATTGTGAGAATTAAAAATACTATTATATGTAAAATATTTAGTAATATTTCCAGCACAGGATAATTGTTATTATTAGTTCATATATTTTTATTTTTTGGTGGGTTTCTAAATATTCTCAATTTATTTCCTCAATATAAAATGATTGGAAACTTGGATTTACTCAAACTGAGAACTACATTAACTTCCTTAAATTAATTTAAAATCACCATTTTTAAATAATGCATGGTCTCTAATTATAAGCAGGGGATTTTAAAACAGTAATCAACATTAACTAAAAACCAAGGATCAAATGACTTCACTAGTGAGTTCTACCAAACATTCAAAAAGGTATTAATGCCTATCCTTCTCATTCTCTTTCAAAGAATTAAGGAAGAGGGAATGGCAAGAACATCACACTAAAAAGAAAACTACACACCATTATCTGTGAGGAACATAGATTCAAGTGCTGAATAAAATCTTAACAAACTAAATTCAACAATACATTAAAATAATAATACATCATGGGCCTCCCCGGTGGCGCAGCGGTTAAGCGCTGCGCTGTGGAGCTGTTGGCAGCAGCGACGCGAGTTCGACGCCCGGCCGGGGAGAATCCCACATGGCGCGGCAGGCCTCTCCTGCCTCGCCCGCTGCTCCCCTCAGCAGTGTATTTCTGATCTGCCTGTTCTGCTCTCTGCTCTGTCTCTGGTGAACCCTCTCGCCGCCCCACGCCTCTGGCCTGTACCCCAACTTGTATGTATAAATAAAAAATAAAAAATCTTTAAAAAAAAAAAAATAATAATACATCATGACCACGTGGCATTTATTCAAGGGCTGCAAAAATGGTTCTCCATCTGCAAATTGATCAATAAAATTTACGTCATCACCAAAAAGAAAGATAAAAATCATAACATCATAACATCAATAGCTGCAGAGAAAGCATTTGACAAGATTCAACACCCATTCATGATACTCTAAAAAAAAAAATGGGGATAGATGAAACATACCTCAACATAATAAGGACCATATATGACATACTGACAAGAAACATCATTCTCAATGATGAAAACCTGAATGCTTTTATGCTAAGATCAGGTAAAAGGCAAAGATATATACCTTCACCACTACCATTCAACATGGTATTAGAAGACCTAACTAGAACAAATAGGCAAGAGAAAGGTAATAAAGGAATCCAAATGGGTAAAGAAGTAGTAAAAGTAGTAAAGTCATCACCATTTGCAAGTGATACAATAATATACATAGAAAACCCCTAAAGACTCCACTACAAATCTTAGGAATAAATCAGTACAGTAAAGTGGCAGGCTATGCAATCAATATACAAAAATCTGTTGTGTTCATGTATACAAACAAAGAGCTAGAAGAGAAAAAAAAATCAACAAACCATTCCCATTTATAGTTACATCAAAAATAATTAAATACCTAGGAATAAACTTAACAAAGAAGGTAAAAGACCTGCACATTAAAAACTGTAAGACATTATTGAAAGAAATATAAGACACAAAGAAATGTAAAGATATTTCCTGCTCATGGATCAGAAGAATTAATGTTGTAAAATGTTCTTCTTATCCAAAGCAATATACAGATCCAATGTAATCCCAATTAAAATTTCAGTGGCATTCTTCAAATAAAAAGAACATTACTGAAATTTATATGGAATCACTAAGACTGCAACTAGCTAAAGCTATTCAGACGAAAAAGAATGGAGGCATCCCACTCCCAGATTTTGAATGATACTACAAAGTAATCACAGAAGTATGATATTAGAATAAAAAAGATCAAGGAAAAGACCCGAGCACCCAAAAATATACCAACAATTACTCTACAACGTAAGAACTAAGAGTGTACAATGGAGAAAGGAAAATCTCTTCAACAAGTGATGTTGGGAAAACTAGAGAGCCACATGCAAAATAATAAAACTAGACCAGCATCACACACCATACACAGAAATTAACTCAAAATGGGTTAAAGACTTGGGGCCTCCCTGGTGGTGCAGCGGTTGGGCGCTGCGCTGTGGAGCTGTCGGCAGCGGCGACGCGAGTTCGACGCCCGGCCGGGGAGAGTCCCACATGGTGGGGCGGACCTCTCCTGCCTCGCCCGCTGCTCCCCTCAGCAGTGTATTTCTGATCTGCCTGTTCTGCTACCCGCTCTGTCTCTGGTGAGCCCTCTCGCCGCCCCGCGCCTCTGGCCTGTACCCCAGCTTGTATGTAAAAAAATAATAAAATAAATCTTTAAAAAAAAAATGGGTTAAAGACTGGAATGTAAGATATGAAGCAATAAAATATGTAGAAGAAAACATAGGCAGGACATTCTGAGATACTGGCTTCAGAGATGTCTTTGGGGGCTCTACTCCAATGGAAGAGAAACAAAAGAACATATCAACAAATATGATTTAATCAAACTAAAAAGCTTCTGAACAGTGTAAAAACCTGTCACTAATTGAATGGGAGAAAATAGCATATCACACATCTGACCAGGGACTAATATCCAACATCTACAAAGAATTCATTCAACTCATCAACAAGCAAACAAACCTACCAAAAATGGACAGAAGAGCTAAATAAACAGGATATACAGATGGTCAGCAGGCACATAGAAATATTCTCATCATCACTTATCATCAAAAACATCAAAAAAACAATGAGATACCACTTCATATCTGTGAGAATGACCTATATCAAAAGACCAGAAACGAGTGATTGTGAGAAAGAGGAGAAAAATGAATCACTGTTCATCACTGAAGGGAAACTAGACTGATCCAGTCTCTATGGTACACAATATAGAGGTGTCTCAGAACATTAAAAATAGATCTACCATATGATCCAACAATTCCATTCCTAGATACCCACCCAAGGAATGCAAAAACACTAATTTAAAGGGATGTATACCCTCCTATGTTCATTCCAACACTGTTTACAATAACCAAGTAATGGAAACTACCTAAGAACTTAACAACAGCTTAGCAGATTATGAGTATGTGGTGTATACACATCATGGAATAATACTCAACTTTTTTTAAAAAAAGTGAAATCTTGCCATTGTGATGGCATGGATAGAATTGGAAGGGATCATGCTACACAAAATAAATCAGGGAGAAAGACAAACAGCAGATGATGTCACTCATATGCAGAACATCAGAAACTGTACAAAGGAATAGTCAAAACTGAATCCAAATAAACACTAGAAATCTGATTATAATATTGAGACTATAAAATGGGAAGGAGAATGTGGGGAACACAGGGGGGCAGGAGCCCAATGGGGTCAGGTAAAGGGTTATGGTAGTCAGTATAGTAACATGTATTTGAAGATGTATTTCCCAGTACCTATAAACCATGCACAATGTTGTAAACCTACATTACCATAATAAAAAAGGCAATAAAAATAACAATAAAAATAAAAAATAAAATCTTTAAAAGAAATCTCCTGTCTGCTATTGCTTCCATAAGTATCTCTGCTCACCTCAATCCTAAATACTCTATGAGTAGCTAGTATATTGCAAGAGTTCTCAACTGGGGTTGATTTTGCTTCCCAGGGGACATTTGGCAATGTGTAAAGTTATTTTGGGTTGTCATAACATTATAGGAGTATGCTAATGACCTAGAGCAGGTAGGGGCCAGATATGCTGCTACACATACTATTGATAACAGCACAGGACAGGTCTCTCCACAAAGATGATAGGACTCCAAATGTCAGCAGTGCCAGGGTTGAAAATCATTGTGTAGGGTTTCATGGCCAAAAGTGGAGTAACAGAAGGAACTGTCACAGAGCAGATAGAAATCAAAATCTTTCTTATTCAGTTATTACTGTTTCCAGATTTTTTTTTCAGGTTTAGTTTCCACCTTGTCACAGGCTTCAAAATTACAGTAAAAAAACAGAAGTATGTCATGTTATAGTTTAAAGAAGACAAGAACTCTTTATATACTCATTTTTTCTACTTTTATTATTTCTACTTTTCTACTTAATTTGGATGCAAATTAAGGCTTTCAAAAGATTCAGAGTTCACATATTGCATATATTCTTGAGAAACTCTTGCCTTTGTGAATATACAGGGCTACATAGAACAAGATCATTGGCTACGTTGAAAAGTTATACTCCATCTCTGTACCCATAAAAAAGCAGTGGATGGAAATTATAAATTTTAAAGTAGATGAGCTAAATATAACAAGATGGATAGAGGTCAAACATAATATTGCATGAGAAATGCAAGTTGCATGGGGCCTCCCTGATGTCACAGGAGGTTAAGTTTGGACACTATTACGCTATTGGCAGGCACTACAGCACGAGTTTGATCCCTGGCCAGGGAGTAATCCACATGGTACAGCAGATCTCTACCACTGCTCCCCTCAGCAGTGTGTTTCAGTATATCTGCCTGTTCTGCTCCCCACTCTGTCTCTGGTGAATCCTCTCACCTTCCCATACCTCTGGCTTACACCCCAGCTCTTGTATGCATAAATAAATAATTTTAAAAAAAGAAATGCAAGTGGCAAAAAAACTTATGAAGGTAACACAACCTCTATAAAATATTAAAATCAAAATAATACATTACTAGATAGTATTAAATTTGGTTGAATTTACAGAAATGTAATGACAATGGCTTAACCAAACAAGGTTTTATAATTTTGTTCTGTAGGAGTTCAACTGAAAGTGATCCAGAAAAGATTGTTTGAAGATACCATCAGTCATGTCCCACAAAGCAAAGGAGGGGAAATAGATCTGGTGGTTGAGGGGGAAAAGGGTAAAACATGTAAATTTGTTTAATCAATACACATTGCCTGAAAAACTCAAAAGTTAATTTTCAGGGTGTCTCAGAATGGTCACCAGGCTTCTGGTTCATTCTATCTTCCTCGCTTTCATTCTCAAGATTACAAAATAGATAATTTCTGTATCACACATTACATCCAAGGTTCAGATCCGAAGAAAAAGAGGGAATGAGATGAATCAATCTATCCCCTCTTAGAAAGAAAACATTGGTTTTCCTAAACTTTGCACCTTTTCAACTTCTCCTTATAGTTCCTTGACCAAGGTGAGGTCATCTACCTTCCCTACCCACCTCTCTACTATTTAGCTACACCAGAGCCTAGCTGAAGCACTAGCTGAAGCACTGCACGTAGACAAGACCAGGGTCCACACAGAACAGAAGGCAACCGGGGTGAGGAGGTGGGCAGTTAGCATTGTCTGTCTCAAATATTACTTACTGTGTTAATATAGATAATAAAGATATAAAAATGTGGATTGCGAGAATATATACCAAATTTATGACAGTCTGTGCCTCTAAGATAGGAGAATGAAGAGTACAATCGATAAGAAAAACATAGAGAATACTGATTCAATTTCTATTTTATTTATGTATTTAATGTTGGGGGGGGCTGAAGCAAATGTGACATAATACTAACATTTTTTTTCTGGGTGTTTAATGTTAAATGATTTTATACTCTGTCTTTAAGGAAAATTCTTAAAATTTTTGTTGACCTTCACAATACCAGGCCTGGTGATAAATATTCTTTTTCAGAGAGAGAGAGAGAGAGACTTGAAAGTACTTGCTCAAATAATAAGACAAGAGAGGACTGAGATGAAAATTCCAGAGAATTACATTCCCACTGGACACTGAGCAGGACAATTCTTGGAAGCTTCAACTCCCATATCCATATTGCAACATGGTCTCTCAGTGCATACTCTGAAACAATTAAACTAGAATTTAAACAGAACCATGGGGAAAAAATTTAAGTATTCATGATTCATCTTGTTCTCACTGAAAGTCAGCATAAAAGCTTGCACGTACAATGCTTCCAAATAGCTGACTGTCCTAACATTTTCTTTCACAAGAGGTAGGTCATGCAGGATATTCATACAAGAGGTGCTTTTATAAAAGGTATTTTATCCACCCCACCACGACAAAAAAAAAAAAAAAGTGTAATGAATTATTTTCCAAAGCTGATGGTTTCAGAGCATTCATTTTCATGAGAGTCAAAGTCACCCCCTTCAGTAATGAATTCCTTTTGGATGCCATTCAGACTTTCCAAGGTTACCAATTCAGGTTTTACAGCAAAAAAATTATACCAGTATGACAAGAGATATCCATAAGAAGTTAAGGGACAAAAAAGTTAAGGGAGCAGAAGATGAGATGAAATGCCTGGGAATTTAATGAGCACTTGAAGAACTTATTTTCATTCCAGAGGAAAGAAGCCTGTTTAGGACAGGTTTTAATTTATGCAAATGAAGAAGTCAGAGAAAGAAGAGAAAGGAAGACTTACTGATTTAGTTTCACTTTTACCTGGTGCAGACTCTTGTCCCTGTTATCTGAAATGTGTATATGAAAGAGGAAGAACTAGGATGGAAATAGAAGGGAGAAGTCTGTGTCTGGGAATTTCAAATGTCTTCTGTAAAAAAACCCCACATATTCCCTGTCATTGTGTCTTTCTTTTATTATCTTAATTGTCTTAGAAAATGTGGTAAGGGTTTCAGTGTGGGAAGGAGGAAAAATGAGTTTTATTTTTCCCAGCTTCATTAATTATAGAAAAAGAGGCAATCAGAAGAAAATGCTCTGACATAATTAATCCCAGAACCACAGAAACAGTGGTCACAAACAGTCATCATTGAACAAATGTACACTATACAAACCTCTCTTTTGGAAGAGGCAGTCAAATTACTTTAATATTCCCGAGGATGGAGTTGTTGGGAGTAAACCACTTCAGAGCCCATTGAAATAGAATGGTAATTTAATCCCTTTCTGATTATGTTGATAAATGGAGCTGTCATTTTATGGATGTGGCTTTGGACTCACATCCAGAGACAATAGGGCACTTTTTGCAGGTCAAAGCTGAGTTGGGGAAATTTCAAACTGAAAAGAATGGCAACTCTATTTAGGTTTTCAAGTTGGTTTGTGTTTACGGATGCTTGCTGAAGGAATAGAATCATTTCATAGTGTATTCCTGCCTGGGGAACTGAACCTTTGGGTTGGTGCTTCTGTTCAGACCCAAAGACATGAGTTCTGCAAGACCTTTTACCATTCTGCATGTTCACTTCCTCATTTGTTTAAGGAAAAAAAGAACAACAAAAAAAAAAAACTGGTCTCCAGAGCTGTCATGAAAATTGAGATAAAGATATGAAAGGGTTGCATAAATCCTAAAACATTTGGCACATGAGATCATTCTAAGCATATTATGGATATTATGTGTTATTAGTAGAAAACTAAACGTTTAGCTTTGTGTTTTATTGTATGTTTTTCTTTATATTGTGCTTTTCTGTACAGGTCATTTGGGTCTTGGATTTGCTCTTAACTTCTGTTCAGCTCAAACAACCCTTCTCTTTTTCTCTGTTTCTGTCTCTTCACTTTCAAAGAGGTAAGGAAACCCAACATCCTTTCAACGTCAAACACTCCAAAGGTATGTGAATCTAAATAGAGCAAAGAACGAAATTTATCTTGAATAAAATTCTTGTGTGGGCAAGATCTGAAAGGAAGTCAACAGCATGACACTAAGTGAGAGAGCACTTTTGAAGCACTTGAACCTAAAAAATAGGAATTAAATAGTTGATGTTTGCTTTGACTCCTCCAAGAAGTTAGAGAAATGAGGTCGTTATTCTGTGTAAGAGTCTGATTGAAAAGATGGTTTTTATTAAGTTTAAGAGAGGCCATAAGGCAAGGATGCATTCTCTGATAGCTGCTCAAATATTTCCTGAACGTTATCCCTTTCAAGAGACTGGAACTTTGATGAATGTGGCTGTCACCCAGAGATGCCATGTACAGTGTAATAAATGAATCAGTGCCTGAATGTTTCGTCTTCTATGGAAGAGTACAGAACATACAGATTCGAGGGTAAGCTTATTTTGCTTGGTGCTGATTTTACATCTGTGCCAGTAGGTGTGCAATTTTAAAATACGAATTACCAGTATGCTATAGCTCACCAGTCCTCAGGGTGCAAAGAGGCACATCGGTGCAGCATAGCACACGTGCCTCTTAGCAACAGAACCTGAGGTGTCTGCAACTTCAGTCTGGTCTGACTCATTGGTCTCTAAAGTAGAAGCAATGTCAGATCCAGAAACACCACCCATTGGCACTCATCCTGCTGACTCCCAAGCCAAAAGAAAACCAGACTGAATGAACTTTCGAGTCACCTCTGATTCAGAAGCTTAATGAGCTGTTTCCCAAAGAGAGAAGTAGTGGACATCAGTTCTTAAAAATAACAAACTTGTTCCCCTAACTAGCACTTTCTCTAAGGGCCTTATATCTCTTAAGCATAATTTTAAGCTTGTAAAAAAGTATGTGGAAAGGGTTAATGAAAGAGAACAAAATCTCAAGTGTAGACCAAGAATGTCTTCCTTCTGAGACTGTTTAGCTAGAATTAGGTTTGCTAGGATGTAATGACGCCAAATATTCTTCTTTTCAGTTCAGTAATTGTGTAAAAATAAATCTCACCTCTCTCTCTCTCATGTGACAAATGAGCATCTTCTGCCCTGGATATCTACCAGGAACATACTTTAGATTATTCTGAAGGTCCATACAGTACTTTCAAGTCTTCCATAGTGCTTTCACATGAATGGCGTCTCACCACTTTGAGCATAAAGCCATGGCTGAGTTCAGACAGAAAGCCTCTCCAGAATAGCTGCACCCTTTGAAAAGAAGGCAGCAGATTATAGCAAAATCATTATAGTCCAAGATGGGCTCTTGCAGTGTTTGAGGGACCCTATGGTGGCCATCCCACAGTGATCAAGAGCCATCAACCTACAAAACATGTTTTCAAAAAACAAACAACTTTTCTTTTCAATTGGCATTTTCAGATTCCTTTCCTTTTTGCATCTCCTCTCATATTTCAAAGTGCAAGTTGGGAGCAGGCTGGGGACTTCAGGTTCTACATAAAATCCATAGAGAATCAAAATGAGCCCTTTCACGGGCTGAAGATAGGTGGTAGGGAACAAAGTTTTGGAGGCTATAGTAGGAATTTTTTTTTTTAAGACCATAGATATAAATTTTCTCGAAAGCAAGAGCAATATCTTATTCATTTGTATATTCCTTATAACTAGCAGTGGCACATATGTAATAGGCATTAAAAGATATTTTTTGATGCCATTGATCATTCATAAAGCAAAAAATTATTCCATGTGTCTCATGAGAGTCTCCATGGGGAATAGAAAGATGAATAAAACAAGGTCTCAATTCCAGAGTTTGCCACCTGTGCACCATTAAGCCCAGACTTTAAACTCATAAAAGGTCTAAAACTTAGACATTTTTCATTCATCCACATGAGGTTATATATGCTTTCATAGAGCATGGATTATTGCTTTCATAGAGACAAGATTGAGAACTAAAGTTGTTCATCATACAAATTTAAAGTAAGCCACAATTTTTGCAATTCTAATAATATTTATCTTTAAATCGTCATATTACCCAATTTATGTAAATCTCTACTATCTATATGTCATTCTATATATAATTAAAGGTTCACAAAAAATGGCCTCCAAATTATTAATAATTATTATTTAATGTGATTTTCCCCTCTTCCTTGTACTTTCTGACCATTTGAAATTATTGCATTAAACATATCTCACTCAGTCAAAGATAAGTATTAAAATTATATTTATTATGCAAAATAAGAAATGAGTCTGCAAATATGTGAGTGAGGAGAGTCAAAGATGACAGTGTAGTTTGAGACAAAATGAATGGAAGCACAGTGGTTTTAATAGCAGAAATTAAGGATTGAAGAAGGGGAAATGATTTGGGAGAAGACAAGTTTTGAATTCAATTATGGACATTCTGAGTTGTTGAGCTACATGGAAATGTAGGAGAGAAGCATCAGGTAAAACTGTTGATATAGACTTAAGGGTCACTGATGGAAGTGAAATTGCAAAGAGATTACACCAGATGGACAAGAAAGAATGTGTACATATGTTGAGTGAAAGAGTAAACAGAACTGTGGATCTAGAAGAAACTGATAATGAGGAAATCTAAGAGCAAGGAGGGGAGGGTTCCAATATTGCCATGGAAGTCCTGGAGGCCAAAATGAAAAGGCATTCCACAGCGATAAAGGCCAAGTGTCAAGAGTGTGATGGCTAGGCACAGTGTTAGGTCTCTGTGTTCAGAGGAGTTGGTAGCCATTGTGTCTGTCTGTTTTATTTTTTTTTTAAGATTTATTTTATTTATGCATACAAGATGGGGTGTAGACCAGAAGTATGGGGTGGTGAGAGGATTCACCAGAGAAAGAGAGGGGAGCAGAACAGGCAGATCGATTGAAATACACTGCTGAGGGGAGCAGCGGGCGAGGCAGGAGAGATCTGCTGCTCCATGTGGGAAGCTCCCTGGCTGGATATTGAACTGGTGCTGCAATGGCTATGGATAGCTTCATGGTGCTGTGCTTAACCCATTGCACCACCAGGGAGGCCCTGTTTTAATATAAATTTTATTTATTTTCTTGCATCATTGTTCATTTTTGGACAGTATTTGATTTCTCCCCTTAGGTGTAGTCCACGTAGTTCTCCCACCACCAGAGCACCTGTAATCCATCACCATAGTCCCTTGTGCTTTTCCTTCCCAGTATATACACACAATGGAATGCTACTCAGTTATCAAAAAAGATAAACTCATGCCATTTGAGACAACATGGATGAAACTGGAAGGGATTATACTAAGTTAAATAAGTCCAAAAGAAAAAGATAGGCATTGTGTTTTTAAAGAATCTAAAGAACTTTAAAGAAAAATTAACATTAAAATGTTCGAGAAATGATAATAACTGAATGAAGCAAGGTATATACTAAACGTATAGCTTGATTTTAGTTTCATAAAAGAATTATAGGTATACATAACAGAATTACAGGTCTACATAACAGAAAAAGTGTTACACTTGAGAAGAGCAGTCTTTGAATAGCTGCTGTGCCCCAGCCGCTGGGGGCCCAGTGATGAACCAGACAATACATTTTATCTTTATTTTTCATTATAAGTAAGATAAACAGTAAGTAAATAAGCACATAAAGACAATTTCAAGTAGTGATAAATGCTAGCAATAGAATAAATTGCAGTGATAGAGATTATTGAAGAAGAGAAATTGTGATAGTCTCTGAGGATCTTGCATTTATCTAGAATCCAAATGGAAAGAAGGAATCAGCTCTGAGAAAATGAAGGAGGGCATGCATCGTCCCAGCAAAAACAAAGTTCCCAAAACAAACAAACAAAAAAGCATGATAAATTGTGGGAACAGACAAAATCTCACTGTATCTGGAGCTCTGTCATTATTCTAATAGAGTATGAGACATGGGCTCATGCCCTCACACAGCTCACAGGCTGATGAAGGGGGCAAACATATAAACAAATCTTTGCATATTTTCTGATAACTCCCCCAGCAGAGACTATGTATACCAAAGTGTTATGAATACACACAAAAAAGGAGGATTCTGGAAGCAGGTAGATATGATAGTTGAGCTAAGTCTTCTGTGGAGATTTTTTTGTCGAGAAACTGGTAAGCACAGAGTGGGAAATATTGCTGGAAGGGAAATTTTTGTAAAGAGCAGGGAAAGGTACCACTCAGGCAATATAAATAGGAAGTTGTTAGATAAGTAAAAACAGGAGATACTGTATAAGTCTGCCAGAATGAGAAAGAGAGGGGGAAACTTCTGGGGACAATCTCTTGCTTCTCTTGCAGACTCTAGTGCAGGACCACAATAAGTGATAAATTCCATAACTCTACATCCACTTCAGTTTACCCGGGGTCCTCATGTTTCTGATTCAAAGGAAACCCTAGAAATCAAGGATCTATGACTGGAGGGTGTTACTGCTTTCATAGGTGTCTCTTTTTTTATCCTGAGCTTCTCATTGAGTGCAATATAATCTTGTCTGATGGGATTGTTTTTCCTCCACTAGCCATAAACTCTAGATAGGGACATGGGTCATCTATGAAAGGTGAGAGGTGAAATGATATGGATCAGCAATAGAAGAAAAGCAATGTGGAACATCACTGTAAAAAGAACCAGTGCACAAAGTGATGTAAAGGATAATGGCAAGTTTAGGGGAACAAGCATACTTTGTTATGATAGCATCTGCATGTGTGTGTGTGTGTGTGTGTGTGTGTGTGTGTGTGTGAGTGTGTGTGAGTGTGTGTGTGTGTGTTCTGTACAGCAATGAGAAACAATGTTGAAAACTTAGTTAGGACCTGTTTGAAAAAATCTTTAATTAATTCCTTGAGACTTTAGGTTTGATCCTGTTGGCAGATAGACATTACCAAAGTAATTGAAGAAGAGAAACATGGTCAAATATATATTATATAATAGCACTGGATACAGTTAGAAATATTTTTATGGGAGATTAAACCACAATCACTGAAACAAGAAATGATACCACTAAGTTAAATTAGTAGTAGTTGGAAAGGATGGGGGTATGGTAAAGGTTGCATGGAATTATAAACAGCATAACCGAGAGAATTTGGGGGGGTACTTAAGTAGCAGAAATTTAAAAAGAAGAGTTTAGGGTCAAGGATATCTCTAGTTTTTAGCATGGGTTCCTGAGTGACTGGTCCATTATATGGAAAGTAGGGTAAGGAGTAGAATGGGACTGGGTGTGGTAAGATATGTATTCTATTTATGAGTGTGATGCTTGCAGAAGATCTAAGAGGAGATGAAAATTTGGCCATGACATCCAAGAAAGAGGTTGAGGATAAATACTAATAAAAACCATTAGTTATATGAGTTGAAATCAAGAGAGCTGATGAAATAATTATAGCTTTTGACCCAGCTGTTAGCTGTCACTCAGGTCATACGGGACTCCTCAAATAATAGGGAAGAACATTCTTTGCCAGAAGGTAAGAACAACCCCTAAGATCCCAGAACCACAACCGTCTGAATTCTCCAGATATGTACTTGGCAGAAACTGAACAATAGCATCCACAGAGAAAACATATTTTGTCTTATAGGTCCAATTTTCCTGGCCCAAAATTTTTAGTTTGAATACAACTATATATGTTTCTGACATATGGTTGGTTTTAAGAATTTTTGTTTACCTCAATAATTTGACCATATTTGCATATGATCCACTTGATTACTACACAATCAACTGTAAATTTAGTAAATATTTTATGAAAATCAAAAATATGTACATACACAAGATAGATGGGCTATGATTACAGATTGGAAAACAGATGCACAGATTCTTTCAGAGTTTTTTTTTTCTTTCTTTCTTTCTTTTTTTCAATTTCTGTCTCTCCTGGGGAAATCAGTTTGACTATGTAATTCAATGGGAAATTCTTCTAGAGTTGTTTTGGTGTCTCCTGCGGTTCAGAAAGTATGAAATTTTCAGATTGGCAGTTGCAAAATAGTACCCACAGTACTCACCAAGACCCCCCCAAAATTTTTTTTTTCATCAATTTGATTTTTATGTTATCTTCCAGATTAATTATTTCATTTCCCAAGTTTGATGTTTCATAAAACAAGAAGAATTTGAGATAGTTTTAAGTGTAATTTATCTAAAACTTTCAAAGATCATCCTTAGTCATAACATCAAAGTCCTTATTTTCTTGCATGGAAATAACTGCTGTGTCTTTATTTGCCAAATGATAGCAGATTATCTGTAAAGGAGAGCAGACTTTGTAAATCGGTGTGTGGTTTTTTTATAATAATTGTGTTTAAAATGACAAAATAATATATACTTAAAACTTCCAAACTATAAAAAGTATTAAAGAAGAAAAAGTGGAAATGTTCCTGATCATTGGAAGCATGAGCATTAGTTTATGTTTACTGGATGTCCATCAGGTTATGGATAATATTTCTAAAAAGAGTATCATACGAACTTCATGATTTGCTCCCTTATTTTTCCCAACAAAATTTCTAAATGATTAATCTGTTACCAAGCCTGCCTGCTTTAAATAGGTTCTGCCACATCAAGACAAAACATACTCTAATGGGGGCCTCCCTGGTGGCGCAGCGGTTGGGCACCGCGCTGTGGAGCTGTCGGCAGCGGTGATGCGGGTTCGACGCCCGGCCAGGGAGATTCCCACATGGCGCGGCAGACCTCTCCTGCCTTGCCCGCTGCTCCCCTCAGCAGTGTGTTTCCATTGATCTGCCTGTTCTGCTTCCCACTCTGTCCCTGGTGAACCCTCTCGCTGCCCCACGCCTCTGACCTGTACCCCAGCTTGTATGTATAAATAAACCTTTAAAAAAAATACTCTAATGCTTAAGATCTTTAATGTAAAGGAGCTTTAATGCAATTAGTGTCATTAAAGAGAAGAGAAAATAGTTTTTACACAAAACATACAACATTACCCACCCCTTTGTGGGTAACTGCACAGCCAAACAAGGTTGGCCCAAAACAAGACCGCTGAGGTCCAAAAGCTTGCCACAAGTCTAAGGCACTTTGTGGAGGGGTCCCATAGGAAAGAGAAGAGGCCAGACATGTCTGGAAAGAAAAGAGCGAAATCAAAATCAAGATGAACACTGCCATTGTTACCCTTCCCAATGGTCTCTCACCCACATCTCTTTCAAGTGTCTTTTTCCATGTCCCCCAAGTCCCTGGCACAAGTTCAAGGGTGAGAAGTAAGCTCAACTTCTTCATAGGTCTCTCTGCTCCACGTGCCTCCTCCAGGTCTCCTTCTTGCTCCCCATCTCTCTCTGCTTCTCCTCAGAAAGGTCTCCTCTCACGTCTACCTGCTCTGCTTCACCCTTTCTTAGGGTGGAGCAGAGCAGCTGGAATCTCAGCTTTCCCTCAGCTTTCTCAGACCACCCTGTTACAGTTCCCTATCAGCACCATGGGTTAACTTTATTTTTTTAAAAAGCTACATGCTATTCTATAGCATAAATTGTCCATAAGTTAATAATGACCCTACTTATAGATACTATCTTGTTATTCCTAGGAAATCTATTGCCCTGAATGGCCTTATACTTACTTTTTTGCACATATATATTTGTAGAGTACATTCTTAGAAGTGGAGTTGCTGGATCAGACAGTGAATGTCTTTTTAATTCCAACCAATACTGCCAAATTGTCTTCCAAATTAGTTGTACCAATTTACACACTAGCAATGCATAGGAATGTCTGTTTCCCTCTATTCCTTCTAATACAGCAGTCTCAAATTTTGAGTCTGTGCCAACCCAATAATTGAAAAATAGTACCTTGTGGTTTAGTCTGCATTTGAAAAGTGGTATTTAATTGTGGTTTGATTTGCATTTGTTTAACTGTTTCTTTTGCAGCAAATCATACACATACCTTTTGCTCATTTTTTCCAGTGGGTGTGTATTTTTTTTCTTATTTCTAAGAGCAGTTTGCTCGTTAAGAAAACCAATGATTTGTTACATATGTTGCAAAAATATTTACCCAGTTGTAATTCAACTTTTCAATTTGCTTATAGTATTTTTAGCATGCTACTTTTTTTCCGATATAAAATATCTCACTTTTTCCCTCAAATTTTATTGTGTCAGTTATTTCCATAACTACATCACTACATAATTACATTTTGGGGGTATATTTTCAAAATTCCATGTGTGCACATGCTTCACTCTCTGTACCAATGTCCTTGTCCCTGTTTCCTTCTCTTACTCCTCCCCCATTCCCCCTTTCCCCTGGTAACCAGTATATTTTACACAAAGTATAAGAATTATGTTTGCTGTGCTTTGCCATTTTGTTTTCTTTGTTTATTTACATTCCACAGATAAGTAAAACCATCCTGTATCTGTCTTTCACTTTCTGACTTATTTCACTTCTGCTAAAGTTTTTTATTTTACAGGCTGCAATTTATGAATTTTTTTTTTTTTGCTTAAAAAACATTCTTAACCATTGCAATTATTTTAAAAAATTCTATTTGTTTGTTTGTTTTAAATTTGTGACTATTTGATCACTTTGAAAATGTGGACATAAGGAATGAAGTACAAATCCAGTTTAGTAATAATTTTCCAAACCCAAAACCACTTACAATATTCTATCTCCCTACCCTCCCACAATTTATAATAATTCAAAAACCTTATGTAGTTTTGTCTATTTATTGCTCTTATTCTCTTCCATTTTTTCTGCCTGGCAAAATCAATTTTCCTCTTGACAATTATAGTTCTATGGTGCATTAAATATTCTGAAAGCATTCTCATTTTTCTTCTTTCGTTTAGTATTTTCAGCTATTCTTTCATGCTAGTTTTATAATGAAATCTTTAAGAGCAGCTTGTGTAGTCATTAAAAATCAAAATCTTCTATTATTAGGAGATTATGTTAAATTTATAGATCAGTTTAGAAAAAAAGATACATTTTTAAAATATCAACATTTCTTTGCATTCCCCAACTGAACATATCTTTTAGTCAGTTAAATTTTCATTGATGGTCCTCAAAATAATTTTAAAGTTTTCTTCACATGGGTCTTGTACCTTTCTTGTTATTTCTACATCTTTTATGGTTCTAGTTTATATTATAATGAAAATTTTTTCAAGTGATGTTTCATCTATGTGATGTTTATATATCAAAATAATATATATATATCAAAATATCAAAAATAACAATTTTGACTAACTAATTTCAGATGTACTTGATAGGTTTTTATGCATTTTCTTAGATGTTCAAGACTCAGTCTTCTACAAATAAATGATAATTGTGTCTCTTCCTGTCTAATCCATGCCTTTCTTTTCTCTTGTCTGATTGCATTCCCATCTTTTTCCAGAAAAGAAAATAATTGTCATGCATTCATGCTATCTTGTACCATGCAGACATCTTAAATCCTTATGTATAAAAATTTATCAAGTCTTTCTTTGGGAGGTATTTCCTATGCATCAATTGCTAAGTTATATTCCATGTTTTCTTCTAATATTTTATAGTTTTCACTTTTCCATTTAGATCTTTAATCCATCTGGAATTTATTTCTATATATTGCGTGAGATAAAAATCTAACTTTATTTTTTCCAGATGGTTTGCAAAAATTTTCAACCATTTATAAAATTGGTCAATCTTTCCTCACTAGTTTGAAATGCCACTTTAGTCATATTCTAAATAGATCAAGATTTTTTAAAACGAGAGCTTAAAAATTGAATGACATGAATTACAGTTGAGAACACAGACCAAAAATGCAAGCAAAAAAAAGACATTAAGATGAAGTTGTATACAAACTATTTAATGTACTTAATAAAATACAAAGGTCATTCATAGCAAAATGGTATAAATATAAATAGTTCTAAGAAAATATTTTTATAAAATCTTCTAATGAGAAAGATTCAGAGGCTGGACACCCATAAAATATAAGATTACAACGGTTGATTATTCAGATATTGTTTAGAGTTACTCTCATCACATGGAAAGTTATTTGAATCCTCCAAGCTATAAACATTCCCCAGCTGCCTAGTTTAACCCATCAGATGTTTCTGAAAGTAGATCAGAATGTCCACTAAGTAGAAAACAAAGTTTGAAATTAGAACAAAAATAACAGTCTCTTCTTTTCTTATAATTCAAGACTATTTGATTTTTTACTTATGTCTCTGAGCTTCTGCAATATTTCAACATCTCACTGCAGTAAAGTGGATGTGGGTAGGTTTAGCCTTTGAAATTTTTTCTGTCTTTTAACAGGAGAGTTGATGAAGAGTCATTGAGATTAAGGGCTAAAGATAAGAGTCAATGCTGAACTCTGTAACCCAGGTAGAAATACTACAGCATGTGCACTACCATGCATGCCTTCCCAGGGCTTTGAAAAAAATTCTATTAAATAATGACTTAACAATTCATAGTACAATAGTGAATCCTGATACCTTTGGCCATATCTTTCTGGTCTTACAAAGCTTGAAGTGCTGCTATAGTTAATGAAGTTACAACAGAGCCAATTAGTACATTTGCATAAGAATCTTCATTTTGGAAGATTTAGAAAGAATGTTATTGGCCAGTACAAATTTTGATTCACTTATGTTTTCAGTTCCAACTTAAATAAAAATTAACACCACAATCTTGCAATGTCCAGTCATGTCCTCTGAGACTCATCCAGTAAGAGTAGGAAAAACCCACAGATGGTTATGAGGTATGTTTCTACACAGCATTAACACAGTACACGGTACTTTCTTACACGTGGAATAAAGCATTTTTAGGAAGGACATTTGATTGAGTTTTCAGCAAGGAATTAAATAACAACAGTAACAATAACAACAGCACCAACAGTAACAGAAAGCCACTGTCTTCATGGCTGGGGACTGGCGTGTTCTGTGACTGTGGAGAATGATAGAGAGGCATGGCCTGCACCACATTATATAAATGAGCTGAGTCAGTTATCTTATTACAAATAAAATGGAATTAGGTCCCAGGATGTCAACATATGGGTGGTAACTGCTGTTCCAGGCATTTAATAACAAACACTTGGATGTTTTCAAACATTGCAAAGCTTAGCAATCTATCATAAAAACATAAAATTAAATACATTTTAAATTTTTCATCAGGGATCCTAAGGATAAACCCAGACTTAGGTTTTAGTTTTAAATAAACTAAATGAATACAGATTTTTTTCCCCACGATGAAAACAGTCAGTGACACTGAGAGGACTGGCAGTTAGGTTAACAAATGCTGCCCTTAGCAGACTTTCCTGGAAAATCTTGCAGAGCTAATGTCTATTTTTGCCACCATTAATGGCTGACTTGGTCCTCGGTGCTTTTTGCCTTCCTGGCACACAAAGTAAAGCTAGACTCTGGACAAGTTTTCTATTTCCCAGGCTTTTGGAGGAGTGCTAATTACAAAATACTTTACTCAAATGCTAGAAACTCATTCATGAAGCCAAGCCAAGTCTCAGATTTGAAAGTATTTAAAAATATCCTTGCTGCAGCCATACTACTTTATACTTTATCTATTTTTAGAGGCCCCATGTTTGTTTTGCTAGAAGAAAAAAAGTGAAATATGAAAAGTATGCCATGAGCAAATCTGAAATAATAAGCAGCACATACATGTTGTGGAGGAAAACACTCAACATCAAACAGTCAACATAAAAACAGATTCTGCCGAGGCATTTTTATAAATAGCAGTTATTATTTTGCTTTCAATTGCTAAGCATTTTAAATAACATGCTCTTAAAAGTTGTCAAGTTCTTTATGTAAATATAATTTCCTAATTTAAACTTTCAAATATTATTGTGGGAAATTAGAAACTTATCCCATTAATTTCATGAGTAATTTTACAATCATCATATTGTTAAAACGCAGGGAAGAAAAAAAAGAAACATGGGAATGACAATGAAGAAGTCATTTCTTTGTATGAAAACAAAAATTTCCTATCAAATGTTTAAACATATAGGTAACCCAGTAATTTATAGATAAATCAGGTTGTCCCAACTGGTTGTCATAGGTCACATCAGAATTAAAGTCAAACCCAGCTTTGTCTTTAATTTCCCTTTGAATTCCTGAGCATAACAACAGGGAGGAATTATGCCTTGAACCTTAAATAAGAGTTTTGTAACTGTTTGCTTCATATCCTTACTGCTATATAGTCAGGTGATTTTCATACTACCTTTTAAAAAGCAAAAATCATTTTTAAGGGTTCTGAATCACCTCCATTTAGGAAGTACAAAGATTTATAAAGGGAAGAATGGTAATGTTAATACTCGGAAAACGAAGTTTGACTTTAGAGAAGTAAAAGGAATTTTCTTGATTTTCATAATTCTATGGCATATTCTGACTCTATCAATTAATCAAAGATGATGGCTGTGGGGAAGGCCAGTGTGAGTCTTCATCGCCAACATCTTCCTGAGACCAAAGACCATCTTCAGTAGAAACCATGGTAACTGAAATACCTTTATTCACTACTTCAGTGCTCCCTGGACTCAATCCACAAAGTTCGACCCAGTAATACAGAAAATAGTAAAGCAGAGTTAAGGAAAATACTGACAAATACCGCTAACCATGTTCAGAGTGGAAATTGTGACTTTACTAGCATTTTACCAGTATTTCCTGCCACGCAACCAGTAGATATGTAATCAAAATGGCTTGCTGTGAATTTTGCAGTGTCCGAGCCAAAAGCAATAAAATTTCTGTAAAAGTGAGCCATGACAGAATATCACATCAGCCCAGAAAAATGATTTTCCTGGGATGGTCTGTGCCGCAATGAAGAGGGCTCTCAATACTATGGAAGCTAGGCCGAGATTTTCACTGCTTCCAGCCCACAGTGAGGTAATTTTAAAGGCATTTTTCCCTTCATTTGTTCTGCATTCACTGAATGTACAATTTTTTTATGTCAAAGGGATATTGCAGAAAAGATCAGAAGAGATATTCTGACAATGGAGCCGAAGTTCAAAGCTTCTCTATTTTCAGGTAACAGCCGCGACAGTTTGTCTGCGCTAAATCTTTTGAGGGCATGTCACTGTAACCCTGTCCATAGCTTTTTAAACAGTTCAAGAAAAACAAATCACTTAGTCGTTGAACAACTATAACATCAGATACCATCGTACAGACGTCGTAGCTATAGCCACTAAGCAAAGTTCCTTCCATTCAGCTGAGAAAAAATTTCTGGACTTTGGTTTAAGATCACTTTTTATGTTGTTCTTTCAAAAATTATTATATAACAGTGTGTGTGTGTGTGTGTGTGTGTGTGTGTGTGTGTGTGTGTGTGTGTGTGTGTGTGTAGAGAGAGAGAGAGAGAGAGAGAGAAGATTGTCTTTAAGAAGAACCAGAAAATCAAATGCTCCAGTTGCATCACATGTTGTTGTCAATAAATAACTAAGGTGTGGAGTGAGTGTCCTCAGAGGTTCCTGACGAGACCCGCAAAGGAATATCCAATCCCTCCTTAGAACCACCTTCCCAGTCCCCAGGTGAGTCCCTGCTCTCAGCTGGCTGACCTGGGCCATTGTGCCCTCCTTTCAGGCCTTTCGGTTGACTCCGCAAGGTAGCGCGGACATCCAGCGCCAGCACTATCAAGCGGTAGAGCTGTAACACCACCACAAGGAAATTCTTTGCAGCAAAGAACACCAGCATCTGGTTTATCACTTTGAAATAGGTCATCAGCATCAGACGCACGACAAGGAAAGGACCGTCTTGTATGAAGACGCTGATTCCAATGTTCCATAGGTCAGCACTGTACTGGCAAAAGAAAAGACTGGGGAAGCTCCTTGATGTCACCGATGAGGGGCACACGACATGCTGTACTAAAAACACAAGGCAGACCAGTTAATGTACCTCTGAAATGTAGAAATGTAAAGACAGAATGAAACGGGACAAGTCATCCAGAATGGGTGTTGTAGTTAATGACTTAATTTAATATGTAATTTAATTCTGGGTAGAACAGGTGAAATCTCACTGCCATTGAACATCTTTGATCCTTTACTATTTAAAAATCAATCACCTGTTATAATTCCAGTGAGACACATGGAAGAAAGTCAACTCTCTTCCTCATCCATGTAAAAACAATTCAGGTGACCTTCTAGTTCCCACACGTGGGGAAAGCAAAATTAACCAGGTTAGAGAGAAAAAAGGAAAGCATGCCTGTCTTTAAGATATGCAGTATAGAGAGAATGCATAGCTGGTTGTTCCAGGCTTCCAGTCAAGAAGCCAAACAACATCTAGTTTTCCGATGTTCTAGCAGGGAGATGCTGGCCATATTACTTAACCTGCCTGGACCTTAGTTTTCCAATTTGAAAAGTGGTAGCAAATGATATCTGTGAGGAAGGGGGTCCCCTCTTCACTGACTCTGTTTCCATTACAGTAACATTAGTGGGTCCTCTGCTCTCTTCCTTTCTCTTTCACTTGAAGTATGAGGCCTACCCAGCTGCTAAGTTTGTGGAATCCTTCTATATCTATAGAATCCTTCTATATCCTCTCTGGGATCTACCTATTTACTGGTGGACTGACATGGCCGTACATGTAAACTGTGTGGTAAAAATTCAAGTATTTGTACTCAAATTCAAACATAATTCATGTTAAACACATTTTTCTAATGGCAGGAGAAAAAAGCCCAAATAAATGCCATTGTTATTTTATTTCGTCTAATTCTTTATGGTTTTGTCTCACAGTTTACAAAAAGGACTGGGTGTAATTACTGATTTTCCAGTTGAACAAAGGCAATCCAATCAACAGATGAACCTTTTTGTTTTAATTTCTCAAATGTAAATTTAATTCAAGGTCAAGGGCAAAAAAATAATCCTTTTAGAATAATGAAGCCCTCCACTTGGAGTTTTCAAACAAAGAATGCCTTCATCTACTGGAGCCTGCAAATATTATGAAGCTGCTTTGATACGGTGAACATAATGCTCTGTTTGTTGGAAAATACAATAGTGATTTAGTCAGAAGTAACATTTGGTCTTTTTTTGCAAACAGCTGCATAACATTATCACCTCTGAAATTTACGAAATTTCTTTCTTAAATAAAAATTTTCTTAGCAAGCCTATAAACCACAAGATATGGGAGGGTGAGGATCAACAGTGTGAATGGCTAAATAAATAAATAAATAAACAAATAAATAAAACCTAGTACAGAATCAATAATAATCTTGTCTAAGAATTTAGGCTCATGTGATGATTCCCAGAAGACCTCCTTTGACTTATTCAGCATCTAAAATATGTGCCTAGTATTCTGTCAGAAGACACTAATTGAACAGTCTCTGTAGAGTAAATTCTAGGGCAAATTATGAGGTGTGTATGTGTGTGTGTATATTTTATAAGCACATATTATTAACTAGTAATTAGTTTTTTGGTATTTGAAAAATTCATGGTCTCTCCATTTATTCTGATGACAATTTTGTTTCAGAAAGTGGATACTAAAGTGAAAAATAGTTTCTGAATCTTCTGGGTCTCTTAAGTAAAAAAAAATAGTGGAAAAAAAAGATTAAATATCTGTTCAAAGATTAATTCTAATCTTGAGGCCAGGAGATAGCGTGCCATAAACCAAATCATATTTAAGGAAAATAAAATTATTAAGTCTTAGAATTCCTTTAAAGTGGCATCCAAGAGAATTCCCAAATCAAAAATACAGTGTTTCTTGAAATTATAGATGGCAAAACATTCTATATCTATGCTGTCTAATACAGTAGCCCTATGTGGCAACTGAACTCTTAAAATGTGGATAGTGTGACAGAGGAACTAAATATTAAGGTTTTTTTATTTAATTTAAATTTATCGAGCCCCATGTGGTTAGTATGAAATGCCTGGAAACAATTTTCTCTGTGCAACCTGTTAAGGTTTATGTCTTTTTCAAAGAAAGACCAAGAGGATGCCAGTGGCCACTTCTAAGGAAAATGTCAGTTTTCCATGTAGCCCTGAAACTGCTCTTACTGTCTCTGATATTTTAATACGTGAGTCTGACAAAGGGCTGAAAACAACCTCTTCAAAAATATCAAGAGATAACATTTATATGCCTTGAAATGGTATGTTAAGCCCTTCATAAATGATATCTAATCATCACAAGAACTCTCCACCCCGGCAACTATGATTATCATCCCCATTTCATGAATGAGAAAACTGAGGTACAGAATGTATTAACTAATTTGCAGGAGGTTTTAAGCACCATTAAGTGACTGAGCCACTGTCTGAAGTGAATGTAAAGCTGTGCTCTTATCCATCCACTAATCTCAGGCTCACTGTGGTCCAGAGGAGACCTGCTTGTGGCTTTCCTGAGTTTCAGTCTACTTTGAATTGCAACTAACAGTGAGATCTCAAAACCATAAAAAATGACAATCCTCTCAAAAGTCTTAGTTTTAATACAGTTTACAGTTGAGAGTTAGAACTTTCTATTTCTTTGAGCAAACATCAACACACCTACCTGCCAGGTCAAGTGGGAACTGCAGCATACTCCAGGTCCATATGACAAGGATGGCATAGACTAAAGCAGGACTATTCCTAGAATCAGATCAAATTTTTAATTAGTAATAAAAATAGGACTACGTGAAGAAAAGAAAATTTTCTTTTTTTTTCCTCATACTTTATTATACCTCAATAAACCACTGAGAATTGCCAGAATATCTTGGTGATATAAGAAATCTATGAATAATCTATGAATGATTAAAATGGAATAATGAAAAACAAGTGAAAAGCAAAACACCTAAGTCTTCAAACGCAACTTTCACATGTACCAACATCTGTGGGATTGATGGCAAAACCTCTGAGCCCCATATTATTATCTTTAATATAAAATCTTTAGTTTTTAAAAATTATGGAAACATTATGGAAGAGAAATACTAGAGGAAAAATTAGACATCACGCAGACACTCAGTACTGATTTCAAGAAATTTCAAGGAGAAACAGTAAAATTATTCTAAGATGGTAAGACTAATTTTAAAATTAGATGTAAGGCAAAGAATATGTGAGTTTCATTTACTTCTGTATCTCTAGTGCGTGGAAGAGTAGCTGGTAAATATTAAACACTCAACATATATTGTGGAAGGAATTGTTGACTAGACAAAAGAAGGGCCCATACTTGACAAATGTACAGATATCAATGTTCTTAGAGAATGGTCTTGGAAGACTAAAATCAGAAAGAGATAAGGTTACAAAAAATGCAAAGTATATTAAAGAAATATAAAAGTCAGTTTTTAAAGCAAAAATGCAAATGACATTATTAATTTGAAGTTAGTGGTATAATAAAAGATTTTGTTGCCAACTTCACTGTAAAGAAATATTTTCAGATTGTAGATGGAGAGAAAAGCATCAGGGAAGAGTAATTGAAACCAATTCAAATGAGATGATTGTAAGGGATGTTTTTAAATGTTGCAAGTGTTCATGGCCTAAAAAATTAGATTTAAAACTCTGAAAGAATTTGTAAATGAGATTTCTGGGCCATCATTACCTTTTTTAGCAGTTAATGGAAATACAGCTAGCAGCAAAAAAAATGAGCTGTTAACTTTTAAAATAAAGGAGAAATGCATCACAAGCTACAAAAGGCACATTTACTATAAATCCCTAGTCAGATCACTGAAGTGATTATTTTAAAGATTTCTGAGATCCTTTATTGAAGACAGTATTTACTAAACTCAGCAAAGTTTCTCAAAGAACAATTGCACTGAACTTAGATTATTTCCTTTTTTTTTAACGATTTATTTATTTATGCATACAAGCTGGGGTACAGTTCAGAGGCATGGGGTGGCAAGAGGGTTCAGCAGAGACAGAGGGGGGAGCAGAACAAGCAGATCTAGGGAAGGACACTGCTGAGGGGAGCAGCGGATAAGGCAGGAGACATCTGCCTGCCACACCACGTGTGAAGCTTCCCAGCAGGGCATCGAACTCGAGTCGTTCCCGCCCCCC
>PVIJ01012848.1:0-47781 GCA_004024925.1 Scalopus aquaticus
CGGCCCAGGCCCCCTGGCCCAGCCCCCGGCCCCGCCCTCACACAGTGGTCAGGAGGAGCGCCCGGCTCAGAGGCCCTGGGGAACTACCAGACGAGGCCACCCGCCGGCCTCCTTCCATCAGACTTTTTTTTAACAACTTGGAAAACAGTATTTATGAGCTGAAAAATCACAAGACGTTCAGGGACAATGAGTCACAGCAGAATCCGCAGGAGGACACTGTGCCCCTTACAAGACGAACCTCGTTAGTCAACACAAATGCAGAATCACGATGAGAACTTCCAAGAAACGCTCCCAACAGGCACTAATAGAACTGTATTTCTCAAGCTAACCGCTAAAAGCCTTTAATGCAGAGTTTCTTGTCTACTTTGAGGAACAAAAGAAAAAGCATAAATTCTAGAGAAATCAAGTTTATTATTGTTTTGAAAGTTAATTATGCATTTCCATCACAGATTGCATATTTTAAAATATTTTTAAAATGGGACATTTATACCTAGGGCCTCCAAACTTGATTTTTAAATATGTGTGCTATCAAAAAAAAATGACTGCTTTAAATCCTGAAGAAAATATGGTGACTTCTCATTTCTGTTTATTTGAATTATTCAACACCACTTATATTTTGCATTGCAGTGATGTGCTGTGCTATGTGGCATTACTTACATGCAAAATCTGATTTAAAAAAAAAGAGAGAGAAGGGCCTCCCTAGTGGCACAATGGGCTGGGAGCAGCACTGTGAGGCTGTCCGCAGCCCCTGGAGCACGAGTTCGATCTCCGGCCAGGGAGCTTCCCACAGGGCGCAGCAGACCTCTCCTGTCTCCCCACTGCTCCCCTCAGCAGTGGATTTCAGTGGATCCGCCTGTTCTGCTCCCCACTTTGTCTCCGGGGAGTCCTCTCACCCCCCACACCTCTGGCCTGCACCCCAGCTTGTATGCAGAAATGTTTAAAAAAATAAAAAAGAAACGCGTATGCACCCACTGAAAGAGATTCAAAATCTCCGCAACGCCGAGTGTCAGGGGCTCCCCGCCTGTCTGCATGCTCTGTGGGGGGCGGGGGGGCCGGTGCTGGTGCAACAGACCCCGTGCCACATCTGACTCGCGCTGCTCCGGAAGGGTCTGCCCTTCTGCACTGCAGAAAGAAGTGATGGAACCAGACCACGGTCCAGTATGTAGACTGTACAGGCCTCTCTTGAAAGTGCCGAGCGAGGGGGAACTGATAGTCACCGCCTGCGTGCTTCAGGGTGAGATAAGAAAACTGACAGTGCTTCGTGAAAATGTGAAAATGAATTAAAGTAGGGTGAAATCCAGAAAGCAATCGCAAATCTTTGGTATTCGGAACATAGAAAATTTAAAAAACAGTCAAAAAATTCACTTCAGATTTCCAGGTATTTAAAAAAAAAATCTTAAACACATGTAACGGTTATATAGTCCCCTTAGTCTTGATTTAAAAGATTTTGTAGACAAAAGTCAACGTGCTTTAGTCCTTCAAAGAACACAGGTGCGGGGGTGGGGGGGCGGCGGGGCAGGCCGGGCCTTGGATGTGTGGAAAAGCGGACTCTGCCGCGTGCCCTGGCTACGCCCAGCCACGGTCCGGCCTTCTCTCAGGGCTCACACGCTGGCAGTGCTCCGCACGGCACTGAGGCACCTGCCCATGCACCGCGCCCTGCCCAAGCACCCCAGAAGACGGAGTTGTACTCTGAGAGGCCGCTCAGCATCCGGCATCTTGCTGCTGCGGCCTGCAGGTCAGCCGGGACTGGCGCGGTTACCTGTGGGCTGTGGGTGCTGCGTGGCCCAGGATTTCAGCAGATAATTCCTTGCATGGGATTCAGTTTTCAAAAGCTGAATTCTTTGTGTTTTTCCTTTCCCATCTGTATTTCAGCATCGTTCTCTGAGAAATCACAATGGGGCTGGTCACCCAGAGGCTGACTCGGACATCAGCACCCCGAGGGGCTCGCCCCTCCACCCCACCCACCTGTCCCTAACCACCTCGGCCTCCCCCGGCCTCAGGGCACGGGCCCTCACCCGACGCCTGCCTCGGCCACCAGGCCCAGGGTTCGGGAGCCATTTCCCAAATGGGCCCGGGGCCAGCAGGCGTCGCGCCCTGGAGTCCAGGGGACCTGGGACCTGGTGCTCATTTCCAGCCTCTCACAGGCTCGAGCAGCCCTCACAGTGGGGCTGGCCTGGCCACCTCTAAGTGATGCGTTCAGAGGGTGCAAGACTGTCTGCTCTGACTCTGGACTCGTCCCGGCAGAAGCGGCCTGTTGCCTGCAGGGAGTTAGTGCCGGTGCGCGAGGGGAGAGCACAGACTGTGCAGTTCTGACGCTCAGAGCCGGAACTGGACACTCGGAGGTGTGCACACGCGGATTTCCTTTCCTCATTCAGTAATGAGTAAAAATCACATAGTAACACTGAGTGTATTTTTTCTCATCACTAAATGAGCTTTGTTTCTTCCCTTTTTTGGGGGGACTGTTGACCTTTGATGCTATGCTTAGGGACATATATGACTGTGTTGTCTAAAGTTTTTATTTCAGAGAGCATGACCTGAATATATCTTATGTGTTTATTTATATATTTTCCTTTTCACCTGTCTTTAACTTTTATTTTTACTGTGTTTATTTAGCAATGTTTCAATGTTGTGCACGATTCAGACAAATTCCCATCTCCTCAGCTGTGTGATCACACTCACCACCAAAGCACCATAACCCTCCACCATAGCTCACGGTGCCTCCCCTTCCTCCCCATGCCCCCCTGCCCCTCTGAGAGCCCCAATTCTACATTCAGTTTTCTAGGGTTTACTCTGGTTTGTTTCTGTTCCTTTCTGGTTCTCTGCAATCTACACATAAGCTATCCAGCATTTTCCCTTCTCCTTCTGACTTACTTTGCTAAACATCATCCCTCCCAGTGTCATCCACGTGCCTCAAACGACAAAACTCCACCCTGTTCCTGGCTGAGTAATATTCCACCACGCACAGAGACCACATCTTCCTGCTCCACTCCCTGTCCGTGGGCCCTGAGGTTGTTTCTACAGCTTTTCTATTGTAAACAGTGCTGCAGTGAGGGGGCAGGGAGCTTGTCTCGCTCTGGGCTGGGCTCTGCACTCCTTGGCAGGTATGCAGGAGTAGGAGCTGAGCTGCTGAGTCACTCAGTGGTAGAGCCAGTTTAGCATTTTGAGAAATCTCTCTACTGTCTCTGTGGAGGCTGGTTATGCTCTAACACATCCCAGTGCTGATGGCCAAGACAGCGTCTCTGAAACAGTGTCCAGCCTGCACACCAGGCGCCCAGCACGGGGGGGGGGGGGGGGGGGGCTCCCTGCAAGAACGAGCCGGCGGCAGCGGCAGCAGCAGGCAGACTCAGCTGCCTCGACTGCACAGTGCGGTCTCAGGCTCCTGACTCGTTCTGCCAAAGTGGGTCCCTGCTGCACCTCTGATGGTCACCCATTAAAGTCATTCATTTGAGTTAAGAAAATTGCCAGGAAGACCTCTATTAAAATGCAAATGTGCTCCCTGGGTGGGGAAACACATTAAATCATTATCAGCCATTAACACTTTAGACCAAATTAGTTTCAGATTTATTAGTCAATTACTCAGAGTACAGAAGGAATGGCGGGCAGGAGAGGCACAGGGACGCTGTTCTGGCAGAACCGGAGACACAGAGCCAGCCACGACGGCTTGTGCTGTTTCTGATGTTATTACTCACTGGCTTGTTTCTAATGAAATTATATGTCCAATTTTCCCATAAAATATTAAAAAACTGGGACTTCTTTTGAAAAAACTGAGGTCAGGGTCAAGAGCTCTGACCACTTCCCCTCCTCACCCACTCCAACCCCCAACTTCTAAATAATTAACGGGAAATTAAAGATACTTTTTCTATCTCCTTGGCAGTGCATTTCACTTGTGTGGGTTGGAAAAGTAAAACATCGACATTTGCACACTGTTTTAAAGGGAGGAATACCAACAAACGAGACTGGGACATTCCCCTAATGTATGTATAGAAAATAAAACATAATATTTTGATGGCAGTTTTCTGTTATTAACACAAGATTATTCTTAATACCTCAACATCCATTACTTGCATTTATCCTGGTAGCTGTGGGCACAGATGTGAAATCAACTTGCTACATTCTTACAGTCAACGAGCAGAAGAAAGGATTAGCTGAGGTTTCCGGATCCGAGGTCTATTCAGTGTTTGAGGAAAGCATTTACTTTACATTCTAAATTAGTCTGCATAATTAGCGCGCCTTCATGATGACTTAATTCTGTGGTTTTAGAGGAATTAAATAAAACCTGAGGCCTAAGTAAACAAGGGAGGCAGTAACGCAGTTGGTGCCTGCTTTTGGGGGGCCACATTCAGACACCCCTCAGCAACTAATCAGCACAGTAATTCTAGTGAGAGGACCAAGCCTGTGTGCCCGTAACACTGGCGTTTATTCCCTAGGAAAATGGCAGGGAAAATGGCATCCTAGATTTAAAAATGAGATTCAAGAGAACAAAATAATTAAACTTAATTTAATTTTAATTCACTGACAGCTGGACTTCCGGTGTGCGAGCATGGTTCTTGAGGACAGATTTGTTCTGTTTATTTTTATACTATGTTGCGTCAACACTTAGTGCGCCTGTTTGTTACTAATAACTGGATAATGAGGTGCTGAAGTTCTCCCAGCGACTAGTGATAAGTGACTCAGGGTGGCGGAGGCCAGGCCTGGCAGTTGCGTGCTTCTGCACAATCGCCAGGCTTTTTTCTCTTGCTGTAAAGGAATACTCACCCTCTGCCTCTCTCCCCCAAAATGCAATTTGCATCCAAATCTAGAGACAATCTTCAGGGTGAAAGTACTCTTAAGAGTGATGTATTTGAAAGTCTAGAATACGCTAATGAAAGGGGGAAGTGCAGAAAGGAGTGGGCTGTTCAGAACTGGACAAGTGCCAGCAACACACACCAGACACACGAACACTCGCCACCTACACACACACACACACACCCCCCCGATGCAAAAGCACACACATGAATACTTACCACCTACTCACCACCTACACACACCGTGCATACACACAAATACCTATGCAAACACACACACATGAATACTCACCACCCACACACACTACACACATGAGTATCAACCACACACCCCCACACAGGGTTATTACACACCACCTACACACACCATGCACACGGCAGTACTCCACACACTCAGACCACACGCCACACACCAACATTCCTTCCCTGAGATCAGGCTGAAGGGACTCAGGTGAGCAGGGAGGCAGGTTGGAATCTGCCTCACAGGAGTGTGCAGCACAGGGGTGGCTCAGAGACGCTGCATCTGCAAAGGAGAAAGATGCAGACTGTGCCGAAGCACGGAACCTGCCAGGCCAGGCCTCAACCACCCAGGGAACACCTGTCTCTAGCAGGTGTAAGAACGTTCAGCACCCCCTTATTCAGTTACTAACAACAAATAGGACCAATAATGTGTTGATACAAAATAATAGAAAATTGGTGGGTAAGAGCAGTGAAGTTCATATAAAATACACATGTATAGTACATATATGTGTGCATATATATGAAACTTCTATTATGAAAATCCCATAATTGTTGTTAAAATTTATCTGAATGCCAAAAATTAACACTTGTTTCTCATGTTAAAACATACCAGCTCACCTCTAAATCCAATCTTATACTCCATAATCTTTTTCAGGGGACAACTCTACTAAAAACAGGAACTAGACCAGGGTTGTTAATATCTCTAGTATCATGTAATATTTAGCAGAAACTAGAAGTCCAGGTAATTATGTAAGAAAAATAAATACATTTTTGAAACTGAAAAGGAAAAGATAAATATGTATCAGTATTTGTTTGAGGTATGACTGCATGTAAGAAAACATACTGTGGCCTCCCTGGTTGGTGCTGCGTTGTGGAGCTGTTGGAAGCTGCAACGCGAGTTCCACGCCAGACTGGGAGATTCCCACATGGCACGGCAGACCTCTCCTGCCTCGCCCGCTGCTCCCCTCAGCAGTGTGTTTCCCCCGATCTGCCTGTTCTGCTCCCCACTCTGTCTCTGGTGAACGCTCCCTGCCTCTGGCCTGTACCCAAGCTTGTATACATAAATAAATAAATCTTTAAAAAAAATAAGAAAATATACTGAGATCAATTGTGGAAAAAGCAAAAGCAACTACAAACTAACAAAAAAATCCAATAATGGGCCAACTTATTATAAAATAATTATTACCTTTCACATAAAAAACAACCACCAGAATTTTTTACGGGAGAAAAATGTCAATTCACTAGAGCCACAACAATTTAAAACAGGAGGGGATAAATTTAACAAGAAACATTCAAGACCTAATTTAAGAAAACTTTAAAACACCTCCAAAAGACACCAAGACATAAATGAATAAAAAGACATACCTTTGAAAACCATTAAGCTTTACAAAAGAATGAGGATGTTTTCTACATATTGACATAAAAAAAAGACCATGGCATATAAAAGATGCAACGAGAAAGAACCAGTAAAGGAGAAAGTTCACACTTCATTATCACTTATGGGCTACTTTTTTAAAGCACCCTGTTTATGTACAAAGAAGCTCTGATAGATGGACAAGAACCTAATGACACTTGTTACCCAGAAGGCAAGGCAGAGACCACGTTTGGGGGGGGGGGGGCGGGACACTACAGGGAGCGTGGGCTACATCTTCAGTTTTGTGTATGTGACCCCATGACTGAACGGATAAAATGAATTGTAGTGAGAAACGATGGAGTCCTGTGTGCTCTCACCCTCTCGTTCTTTCTCCTGTTGTACTGAAATTATTCTTACAGGGTTATGCATTTACTGCTTAATTGTTTCAGAAACTGGACCATTTATTTTCTTTCAGTGATTTGTAAATTTGTCTTAAAGAAAACCAAGTTTAATGACTTACTGCCTTAAAGATTTTCAAGAATGACTGAAATATGTCCAAGATATTACAGAATTCTAGGTATGTTTTGAGATGGGTAATGTAAACAAAAATTTGGCTCCTTTTCCTACTTTGTTCAAAATACAGATATCCATTTATTTTGTGCTCCCAGATGAAAGTCTTTTGATTCATGAATTTCAGTAAGAGCTAAGGTTTTTACATGACTTAAGGCATTCCTGATACGCATTTGTGATTTGAAAGGCTAAATTACTATTTCCCTTCCAGACCTTCAATGACTGCCCTCCTCTTTGGTAAATAAACTTTTATCTCATTAAAGTAGTAAAAAGCACTGAAAAGGACGCCCCATAGAAGCCTCACTGATACACATTCAGCTCCAAAGTGATTGATTTACCAATTGTTGATAGCTACTAACGCCTCCACTTAAGATTCTTCTCTTCTATATTTTTACCTAAAATAATAAGTCATTTTATTGAATTTAAATACTTACAGATCACTCAAGCTTTTAAGTAAGGGTTCCTGGGGTGAGCTTTCTCATAAAATGAACATTTCTTTATAATGTGGAATACTGCCTCAGTCTGTGGTTTGAGACATTTTGTATTTTGGTTTCTCTAAGTCGTGTGTGTGTGTGTGTAATTAAATTAAATCTTAGTCCTTGCTATATTTCAGTAATTAATGCATTAAAGGAACACACCATTTTTGGAAAATCTGAAAACATTTCACAAATGTTCTAGAAAGGAAGCCTGTGGATTTGCTGCTTCTCAGAACAAATCCTCTGCCCAGGATGATGTGGTGCCACATGGTGTCGAGAGAATGGATGAGAAATGAGGCTAAGCGAAGCTGGCACTGCTTCCATGCACGCAAAATGCTGAAGCATTGCTGTCATTTTGCTATTTGAAAACTGAAGCTGCAGCAAGAACACCTCGGTCAGTATCTGGTGAGCAGACTCCCACTGCCAACTCACCAAGGGCCATCGTGGGACGGCAGACAGACGCGGAGGGCACCACAGCAAGGCAAGGCCCTGGCCTCACCTGGGCGCCGGCTCCCGCGGGCCTCAGCCGGCGTCTGAGCTCCCGCGCCCAAACCTGCCCGTCTCCGGGCCCGCCCGCCTGCGCCCTGAACGGGGGCCTGGCTTGATCTGAGCTGGCTCCCATGCAGCTGGCGTGGGGTTAAGGCTCACCTCTGAGGGCAGTAAAGGGCTGGCCTCTCGGGAGACGACGAGACCATAGGGCGCGCGGGGCGCTGGACACTCACGTGCAGCAACACGGCCCCTGCGGGGAATCCCGACCAGGCTGACGCCGCGGCTCCGCCCTGGGCGCCCCCACGCCCCTGCGCGGGCTCAGGCTCCCCACACTGCACGGTGAGAGAGCAGGTCTGAGCCGCGCTCCTCGGGAGGGGCCCGGGGGACGCGCCCCACAGAAACAGCCTGTTCCTACGCTGTCGCCGACGGAGGAGAGGGAGGGTCGCGCGTTCTACCCCGGGAACCTGGTGTCGCTGGCCACTGGCAGGCTGGTTTCGACACATTCTGAATCTATCACTTATTTCGAGGAAAAGAGACGGTGCATTTACAGGGACACAGAGCTCGTCTCCAGAGCAACGCGACCCTGCTGCCCAGAAGCCGTGCACGTCCAGGCTCCGCCCCAACACGGTACACGTCCAGGCTCCGCCCCCCATGCTGTGCACGTCCAGGCTCCGCCCCCGATGAGGTTCACGTCCAGGCTGCGTCCCCGACGACGCTGTGCCCGTCCAGGCTCCGCCCCAACACGGTACACGCCTAGGCTCCGCCCCACACGCTGTGCACCTCCAGGCACCGCCCCGCACGCTGTGCTCGTCCAGGCTCCGCCCCCCGCGAGGCGCACGTCCAGGTAACCAGGACCCAGTTCTCTGAAACCCGACGCCCGCGAATTCAGGGCCGGGCTGTCCCCGCCCCTGCGGGATCGCGGCCTCCCTCCGGGCGGCTCTCCAAGCCACATCCGGAGCCGGCCCACGGCGCCCAGCCGGAAGGACGCAGATGTCACCCTCAGCCTCTCCCTGCTGTTTCCACTGGAAAAAAACGTCAAATTTGCATATGATGAATTAGCTCATTTTCACAGGGAAAAATTGGCTGTCCTTAGTCAGAAAAATGACACAGACTTGAACTCAACTACTTGAATATTTCAGGAATGATTATGTTCTCCAACCTCTCAGCGCACTCATAAATACGCCGCAGCAGGCCGCCGCGGGCATCGGGGGAGGGGCTGTCCTCCGAGCGCCGCCGACGCCTGCGCGCCCCTGCCGCCCCTGGCCGCTGCCCAGAGGCCGCTCCCCGTCAGGCCTCGTCTGTGTCCGGCTTGCCCACCGAACGCCAGGGCCCCGCTCTGAGCGCACTATGGAGACGGGGCCATCGCGGCCGCAGCGTCCCCGGGAGGCCTGTCCCCGCGCCGGGCGCCTTTCCCGCCTGACCTCATCTCGCGCCCGCCCGTGTCTACCGGGGAGAGGCCGCCGCGGCATCCGCGATGCCGGACTGAAGCTGGACTCCAGGCAGGTGGCCGGAGGGGCGCCCAGCAGGACGCCAGGCCAGGCTGGCAGCGCTGCCCACAGACACCTGCGGGGAAGGTCGCCCCGGGCGCCGCCCAGAGCGGGCACTGGCTGAGCTAAAATAAATACAAATAAAAGCAAAAATAAACACAAAGGCTCAGGGGTCAGCACGATGAAGCTGTCCGCAGCCGCTGCAGCACGAGTTTGATCCCCGGCCAGGGAGCTGCCCACAGGGCGCAGCAGACCTCTCCTGCCTCCCTGCCGCTCCCCTCAGCAGGTTATCTCAGTGGATCCACCTGTTCTGCTCCCCACTCTGTCTCTGGGGAGTCCTTTCACCCCCACACCTCTGGCCTGCACCCCAGCTCTTGTATGCATGAACAAATAAATTAAACCATTCATAAATAAGTAAAAATAAAATAAATACAAAATATTATAAAATTAGTGAAATAAGAGAACATTTAAAATGTCAAAGCAAACCGTCATTGCTTCAGAGGCTGGTTCAGCGCACGGCTGGCTGCGGCCATTCCCCCCGTGCCCGTCCGAGTGTGACGGCGAATCCGAGAGTGGACACCAGAGCGCCCCCGCGAGGCTTGGGCCGAGCCCAGGTTGTGCTGGGGGCTCCAGCTGACCCCGCCAGGCGACCTGCTCTTTGTCTTCTCAGAAAATGGGGCAGGGGCCCTTTTTGTCAGACACTAAGGGGGGACTGAAGAGAAAAGGCCCAGGGAGCCAGAGAGGTCGGGCCCCCCAGACTGAGAACAGGAGGCGCCTTTTTCACACCACGAGGGATGGTGTCGGGTCCATTCCAGAGGAATAACTGAATCCCACCGTCCCGAAGACGGGAAACAAAGTCTAGAGACCCTCATGTGACTCCACAATTTGACATTTTTCTATCAAAATCTCTCAGGAAAATAAAACTAAAGAAAACATGCATGCCTCAGAACTCTTTTCACCATTTTTTGATAATTACCATCACCGTACACCCAAATATTTGATGCCATTGTTATACAAATGAGGGTTTCAGGTTGGAAAAATCAATGCTGACCGACAAATCAGCTGAAAAAGCTACATCTAAACTATGTGTAAGAATATTCATCAAGATCAAGATGACTGCTGATAATACGGAGCGCGAATGACGGCATTAGAAGTTCACAACATATTCTCTTCCTACACCACAGTGGGTAAACCTTTAAGCAAAAAGGACGGGACTGATTCAAATGTAATATTCACATCAACAAGTAGCTGACAGTCATCGACATACAAAATAAACACCAATGATCAGAACGAGTGTCTGTGTTTGTACACACAACACACATAATCTACCTGGACAAAATGAACCGGTGATCGGCCTCCAAGCTGACCTTTACGAAGCAGATTTCACACATAGGTATGGTGGATAATGGTTGCCTGACTTTGAAATCTGACTTTCTGATTAAATTTGCAAGACAATATGAACAGAAAATAATTTTGCAGGTAAAAAGTAATACTGCTGTAGAAATGACTGGCGTCTGCACCTTAAGTTCTTAAAATTTTGGGTAAAAGAAAACTGGAAAGAACACACTTTTCGAATATCTGCACTTGCTGTTTTAAACATAGAAAAGGAAATTCTGTGGGTTTGTCACCTGAAATTCTGACTTTTCAAATTAAAGGCCTCTCTGCCGGTGTTCTTCCTTTCAGCAAGGGCACGTGACACCACGGAGAACGGCAGCGACAGGCCGCGACAAAAGACGGACGCTGAGCCCTGTCCAGCCGCTCTGCGCCGGGGTGAAAGGTCTCGCGCGGTTTCGCAGAGCCCCGCGGGGACCCGGCCGGTCGGCGCAGGGCGTCTGCGCACAGTGCCGCTGGCCGGGCGGCGCTGGCCGGGACCCGCAGCAGGCCAGGCCGGCCAGCGTTCAGCTTGTTGAGGAGATCAACACAGTGTCCGCGGCGGGGCCATCGGCGGGCCCTCCTCGCAGGAGCTTCCGACGGCGGCCAAGGCCGCGCCGCACAGCTGCGAGGTCACTGGGTGCTTGCGCGGTTTCCGCCTCCGGAAGGGCCCGGGCGCCTCCTGCCTGCGGCCTCGCAGCAGCGTCCGCAGCGGGGGCCAGAGCCGCACACGGAGGGAGGGCCCGGGAAGGGCGCGCAGCCTGGAGCGCAGGTCTGCAGTCTGCGGGGCCTGCGAGGCGGGACGCGGCCTGCTCCCAGACGGTCTTCGGAGAGGCCCTGGCTCGGCTGCGGGACAGCAGGCCCGGACCCTGCCCGTGAGCTTGCGGCCCGCTGGGCACGGCCTCTGGGCAGCCCTGGGCGACCCCGCTTCTCCGGCCTGCTGGCCTGGGGTGCCGAACTCGCCCCACAGGCAGACGCAGCTCCCGCGGCACTGGAGCCTCCGCGGTGCCGGCTGCTGCCCCGCGGCCCTCGGGGCCACATGGCGCCCCCGCTGCCGCTCGCGCGGCCCCCCCACAGGCCCCAGCAGCGCCGCGGGGCTGGCCCGCGCCGCCGCGCCTCGCCTCGCCCCGCCTCGCCCCAGCGTGGCCCGGCAGTGCCAGGCCAGAGGCTCGTGTCGCGCGTGAGCAACGCTCGGGCCGCACCGACAAGGGGCGGTGCTGGGCAGCCGGCCGAGGGAGACGGTCCGCGCGGCGGCGCCGCCAGGAGGCGGCAGGAACGGTGCCCGCCCGCTGGCCGGCAGAGGGCCCGGAGCCCACCAGCACGCACCGAGAGGGGCCGGTCTGCAGCCAGGAGGCGCCCCGCACGGGGCACGCAGATGGGCACGGCCCGGGCGCCGGGAGCAGGTGGGAGACGCCAGGCCCGCACACCGGCCCGGCCCGCTCCCGCAGGACGGCGGGTCAGGCTGGCCTAGAGACCGGGGCGCTGCTCTGTCAAACGTTTCCCGCGACACGAGCCGAGGCCGGCGCTGCCCGGTGCGGGGCGTGCCCGCAGAGGCTCTGGATTAGCGGCCGGCGGGGACGAGGCGGGTGTTGGCGCGCCGAGGCCAGGGCGAGCCCCGCGGCGCCGACGGCTGGGACCCCGGCGCGGGGGCGGCCTCAGGCGGGCCGAGTCAGGTCCCGGGCCCAGGCGAGGCGCGGGCGCCGCTGCGTAAGCGCCGAGCAGCCGCTGCGGGCTCAGGCCGGCGCGTGTGTGCGGGCGCGCGGCCTCGGCTCGGAGATGCTCTTCTCTCCGAACGGCCGGAGTGTGCTGCGCTCGCCTCGGACAGCGGAGGGCAGCGGCCCCGCCAGAGAGCTCCGCGCCCCTCCGCGGAACCCCGCGGGCTCCGTGACCGTCCGGCGAGGCGGCGCTGTGCTCCCCAGGCCGCTCGCTTCGGGTTCGGGAGTGTGAAAACAACACGGGGCCTCCCGGGCGTCCTCGGGGCCTCAGGAGAGGACGTGGCGGCCCGACGGGGTGTCTGACGGGCCACGGGAACCTCACGGACCTGTCGCACACGTCCAGCTCGACGGAGGCCCTGCGGGGCCTTGAACCTGAGGCGTCCGGCTCTCGGGAAGAGCAGCACGGAGGACGGTGGGCCCTGGCTGGGACAGGGCCGCTCGCCCCTGATGCGCTAATGGCGGCCGGCGGCCTCTGGGCTCAGCTCCGGCCTCACGTCAGTCCTGGTGGACACTCGGCTGTCCAGAACAGGCCTCGGGCGTCTACCACCCCCGGGCTCATCCCAGCGGGGGGCAGGGGGGGCGCCGGCCAGCAGGGGGCGCGGCTGGGTCTGCCCCACACACCCGTCCCCGCTGACCCTGGGACACGAGAGTGGGGCGGGCGCAAAGGAGAGCCAGGCGTGACCACTCCCTGTCCCCACCCACGTGCAAGATTCTCTCGGGGAAACACACTCGGAGTCACGTTTACGCTGGTGTCGGGCGCAGCACAGACATGGAGACGCAGGGGCCGAGGCCACGGAGAGCTCGTTCTCGTCTCGGGAGCTCCTGGGCAGCAGCCCTGCGGGTGGGAGGCAGGCGGGGCGGCCCGGGCTTCAGACTGGCCCACTTTACAGAACCCCCACTCCCAGACCTCACGTCTTGTTTCCCCCAGATAGCTAAAGTCCTAAGTTTAAACCACCCCATAATTTCACTCTGGGGTATCTACCCAAAGAACAAAAAAACACTCATTTGACGGGAAACCTGCACACCTGCGTTCACTGTGGTGCTATTTACCCCATGCCCTGGAAACAACCATGTGCCCAGAGACGGATAAGTGGGTCTGGAAGACGCAGTATACACACAGGAATATTACTCAGCAATCAAAAAGACACACCCCTGCCATCTGTAGCAACAAGGGTGGAAGCAGAAGGGATTAGGCTAAGCAGAAGCAGTCAGAAGGAGAGCAACTAATCCCAGACAGCGCCGCGTACATGCAGACTACGGGAAACCGCACAAAGGGCCGGGTGAAGACAGACATAAGGACTAACCCTCAGACGCTAACGGCGGAACTGAGGCCTCCAGTGCATGGGGGCCACAGTGGGCTGCGAGGGTGGACTCTGGGCATGATGCCACTGCGTGGCCATGAGGGGGAGCCTACACCTCCAAAATAGCACAACGTAAACCAATATTCTCTCAATAATAAATTTTTTAAAAAGTAAAAATAAATAAAATGGTTAAAAATTTTAAACAAACATAATAAAAATCTCATTATCATTTATTAAGCATAACTCCATTTATAATGTCTTATAACAAAGATTAAGTATAAGGAGGTATGCAGAAAACGATCGATTAGGACTGAATAACCTACTACTCAGATCAAACACTTTTATCTTAAAGCTTCAGTTTAAGGAACAAAAACATGGCAATCCTCAGAAACTCTGTTCCATTATCTTTCTCCTTTTCCCACAGTTCCCACTACCCACGGTTCACATCTCCTGCAGGAGCACCTCTTACCGGAAGGCTTACAGAGATGCGTGCACACGATTCATTAATCTTCTATAATTAGTCAGAGACAAGCACCATTGTTGAAACTCATTAAAGCATTATATCGTAATGAAAATCATTAATGTGATCCAAAATGTGATATTTCTCTCTCAGGTCATACTATTTCTATACAATTCTACCTTGATGGGTTATAAGCAACTTGAAGCCACAAGATTTCTTCAGTAACAAATGACCAGAAGAAAGTGCCATGTTATTCTTAAAAGATGTGTTAAAAATGCATCTGTGCTTTTATATCCATCATAAAGATACACAAAGAGTGGTAGAACAGTATGCAAGTGTGATCAAAACAAGATTAATCTCATCTTCTGACAGCAGTCGGACGCACCTAAAGTTTCAGATCTCAGTGTTGTCTCAGAGGCTGCACAATGGCATCTCCATGGAACAGTTGGGTGACAAGGACATAGACTATTTTATTGAGGGAAATAAAATCCAGTAAGTGAATTACATCTTCTACACCTTCACTGTTCAGTGGGGTCTCATATTTAAGCAACAACTGGAAACTTGCTAGAAATATGGAATCCAGGTCCCCACCCGGGGCCCCATCTGCCTCTACACAATCCCAGGTGACACACAAACACATCGAGTGTAAGGAGCACAGCTCTGCTCATCGAATGTTGGGTGAAGAATGTGAAGATTGTGCCAATGTCTGAAGGTCTATGTCTCCTCAAAATGCAGACATGGAAGGCTGCCCCCTGCGTGAGGGCACTGAGGTAAGGGAGGTGCTTGGGAAGTGGCCAGAGCCCTCATCAGTGGGATTGAGTCCCTACACCAGATAGCCCAGAGCCCTCTCACCCTTTCCACAGAACAGGACACTATCCCTGAGCCAGGAAGCGGGTCCTCACCAGATGCCATTCTAAAGGCTCCTCGATCTTGGACTTCCACCTTCCAGAAGTGTGAGAAATAAATGTCCCTTTCTATCAGCTTCTTGGTCTAAGGTGTTCTACTGAGCAACCCAAACGAATCAGGTCCAGTCTTTAATTCATTCTGAGTGAAGGTTTGTGTATGGTGTGAGGTAGGGGTCTAGTTTCATTCTCTGCGTGTGGCTATCTCGTTTTCCCAGCACCATTTGCAGAAGAGACTTTCCTTTCTCCAGTGTATACTCTCTGCTCCTTTATTGTAATTAACTGTCTACATTAATGTGAGTTTATTTATGTACTCTGGATTCTACTCTATTGGTATCTATGTCTAATTTTACTGCAGTAACATATTATTGTGGTCACTATAGCTTTGTAGATAGTTTGAAGTCTGGGGTGAAATGTTTATTTTTATTTAGTTATTATTATTTACAAGTTGAAAAGTCTGTGTTAATGTTGCTTATATAGTAAGATGCTAATAAGTGGATTGTGCCTTAGTCTTGATAATCAGGTTAATTTCAGTAAAGATGCTACCGTGAAATAGTCTATGGATGAAAGGAAAGCAAAAGCACACTTGACTGAATAATGTATCACAGATGTCCAATTCTGTAAATCACAGAAATTTTATCTGTGACCTTCTGATATATTAAATTTCAATTACCCTGTTTTAATTGTCTTTAAGAGACATGTGCCCGCCACAAGGGCCAAAGTGTATGTGAATATAAGTCATGAAACGTATAAATTACACTGGGAACTGCATTTCCTGGAGCTAAAAGAGAAAGATGCACTCATTTTATCAACCACAAGCTCCCCGAACTTGCATCTGGACCTACAGCTATTTCCCAAATGGTTTTTGGAGTTTTATTGCATTTGTTATTATATTAACATCAACTTATTTTGATTTGGTATATAGTATCTCTACAACCTGCCTGTGGATTACCATCTGAGAATAAATATACCAAGAAAAAAATAGTCAAATACACAACAGAAGAGATCACATTCTAGTACAAGTAATCTATTTTAAAACATGTGTAAAGAATTTGACAAAGACCAGGGAAAGAAAACACTCCAGCCCCAAAGCTGACAACAGAGTGACAGGCAACAAACAAGCCATTCATAAAAAAATCCACAGAAATGGAAATAAAGAGGACGCTGTGTGTGTCTGTGTCTATGTGTGTGTGTGTTTGTGTGAGTGTCTGCTGTGTGTAAGTGTGTACTGTGGCTCTATGTGTGTGTCTCTGTGTGAGTGTGTGTGATACATGTGTCTGTGTTTGTTATGTATGAGTGTGTGTGTGTCTATTGTATGTGTGTGTTTGTGGATGTGTGATGTGTCTGTGTCTGTGTGTGCATGAATATGCGTCTGTTGTGTGTGTCTGTGTGTCTGTGTGATGTGTGTGTCTCTGTGAGAGTGAGTGTGTGTCTGTGTGTGCAGTGTGGCTCTATGTGAGTGTGTCTGTGTCTCTGTGTGTGTCTGGTGTGTGTGTGTGTTGTGTGTTGCGGATGGACACACTGGGCGTGCCGACCCACCAGCAGGCCCGGGGCTGAGACCCAGACTCTGGCTCGCGGGCAGGTCCGGGCGTCGCGACGGGCCGTGTCCCACTGTCCCGTAGGCCGCGGGTCCGGCCTCCAGGCGGCGCCTTCCCGGCCCGGGGGGCCTCGGCGCGGGGACGCCGCCCTCGCAGACCACGAGGGGCGCGCGAGCAGAGCGTGGGCCCCTGGCCGCGGGCGCACCTCGGCCGCTCCGGCGCGGAGCAAAGGCCCTGGCCGCGCCCGCCCGCGCTCCCTCGCCTCGGGGTGTCCGGCGCGCGAACCCCGCGGCCCACGCGCGCAGCCCCACGCGGAGCCACGGACACGGGTCGCGCGCGCTGCTGCTGCGCCCGAGGAGCGACGCCCAGGAGGGCAGCGGGTCCCCCAGCGCCCGGCCCCTGAGGCGCCAGGCCCGACGCCGCCCGCGCCGCGCAGCCCGCCCGCGGGGCACTCACCAGGCCGTCGAAGCCCCTCGCGCGCCGGGTGGGCCTGTCCTGCCGGCCCGGGCCTGAGGGCCCCGGAAGGCCGCGCCGGGACGGGGCGAGGGCGGCGTCCGCGCCTCCACGGCCCCTCAGGCCGCCCAGGACGCCTGGGCCGGCGCCGAGAGCTGCGTCACTCGCGCGTCCCCGTGCCCGCCGCGGCGCGTCGGTGACGTGGGCGCCTGCGCGGGGGGGGGGGCGCGGGGCCCGGACGGAGCGAGGGCGCGGCCGTGAGAGGCGTTTCCGACCGCGTGCTCGGGCGGGCCTCGCGCGGAGACGCCGGACCCAGCGGCAGACCCCTCGGCGCCCGGGCCGGGGCAGGTCGCGTGGGCGGCGCGGACAGGGCAAAAGGGGGAGTCCGAGCCCTCGCGGCGTTTGGGTTTCTCTGGGCTCCTGTTTAGGGGGCGGGCGGGGCGGGCGGGGCGGGCGGGCGGCGCTGCAGGCCCCCAGCCCCTGGCGACTCTTCAGTCTCTGGGCTCCCTGGCGGCGGCTGGCGGCCTCTCCGCGGCACCCCGGCAGTGCCCAGCTGCACGCTCCGCTCCCTGCTGCCGCCGCCGCCGCCGCTGCTCTGCTCTAAGCCGGTCTCCGGCCCGTGCGCCCCGCCCGCAGGCCACACCCCGCTCCAGGGCCGACCAGGCCCGCGCAGGCCTGCAGGGCCCGTCGCTGGGCGGAGGGCGGGAACCTGCTACTTCTCACTTCCCTACAGCCGTCCTGGCTGCCGAGGGCGGCGACTCTGTAACCGGGCCCTGCCGCCCTGAGCAAGGTCGTGAGACGCGCGCGGCGGGCGGTCCGCTCCAGGAGTCCCCCGCTCAGGCTGAGCCGGCGGGGCCCGCCGCCCGGGCGCGTGGCCCGGGCACTGGTCCCGCGAGGCCCCAGGAGGCCGTCCCCGCCCGCCCCACGCAGCGCGGGACAGCCGGGCCCCCTTGGTCCTCGCCCCCCTGTCCGCGCCGGGCTGAGCCCGCGGAGACGCCCCCGATGTCTAGGGCAGGTCTCTCTGCGGACGGAGGCAGCCCGAGGTGGGCGAGAGAAGCCGTGGGATGCCAAACGCTGGTGAGGATTTTGGAGAAAAATTAAAGGGGGAGGGGCGACGTCCTGGGGCAGACGCCTCGCCGGCCCCGCGCCTGTCCTGCTCCGCTCTCCGCAGTCTGTCTGGATGGGCCGTTCCCCCTCAGGCGAGGGCGAGCACGGCGGCTGCCCCCTGTTCCCTGTGCCACCGTTTGTCCCGCAGGCTGCGCGCGGCCGCTCCCAGCGCCTCTGGTCTCCAGTGCGCGCCGCCGCGGTCCTGCTCCCGGGAGCACCGGTGCTGCCTCAGAGCGCAAGACAAGGCGAAGCCCGCGGGTACCTGTGCCGGCTCATGGCGCTCAGGGACTTCCCTCGTAACCAAGTCAAGCCACCCCCCTCGGCCTTTACAGGGGCGCGCACCCCAAAACCTGGCCCCGGCCCCCCGCTGCCTCCGGAGTCACCGACGCATGTCCGAGCTGCCTCATCGTGAGTAAAAACAAGACAAACCAAGGGCAGCGCTCAGCGAGGCAGCTGGGAGTCGCGGGCAGCCGGCGCCTCTGGCCAGTGCCCGCCGGTGGCCGGGCGCGGAGACGGGCGGACTCCGCCTCAGAAGCCTGGGCGGGTGCGGCCTGCCGGGGACTGACGCTGAAGCGGCAACCAGTGTCTCAGGTGCGGCCGCGGAGCCCTCCTGGCGTCCAGGGGCCGCCGCGATGCGGAGATGAGCCCGCGAACCGAGGCCGCTCCCCGTCACCACGGGTGTTTTATATATTCGGGGAAAAGACCTCAGGGTGCCTGGTCGGGGAGCTGAGCAGCTCAGTGGGGGGATCACAGTAATTTTCCCTGAATTATTTGGGAGCTGGCATATCACGTACACATGAAGCGCTTTAGCCTAAAAACCGAGGCTGTAGGGAAGGCGCACTCCACACCTGCGTGGAAGAGGTTCAAAAGAATGTTAGCACAGTAACGCCCGCTGTCTGGCGACTGTAACTGTCATCCTTGCTTAATTGTTAAACTCTGACACCAGATTTACCCGCACCTTCGCGAACACTCTGGTCACTTCGGGAGGCCCAGGCCAGAAGCTTCTCCGCTCAGGTCCTCCAAGGCGCCCCTGCTGCCGCCCCCGAGGGCCGCGGTGAACCGTCCGCCGCCGGGACGACCGCGCCCGCACACCCGCACACCCGCACACCCGCACACCCGCACATCTGTCTCCCAGAGTCTCGGCCACGCGGTCCTCCCGAGAGCCCCAGACTAGAACAAGACGGAAAAGTCACGGATTGCTATGGGTCAGAAGAAATTTAGCAAACCGGAAAACCTTTCCATGAAATAAGTTAAGGGTTGAACCATCATCTATTCTTAAAGGGAATGTGGCAGAACATTCTACAAATTGTGCCATGGCGTTATCCCAGGGTTATTTCAGTTAAACACAGACCGACTATGAAGCGTGGGTTTAAGCAGAAGCCCCTGGAAGTACTCAACCAAGTGACCGAGTGGTCCCTGAGCAGAATACACGACCCGTGCACCCTAAGGCGTTTAAAGGCGGCAGTGCCCAGCCCAGGAATGAGCGTAAGCCCTTCGGAGGATCGAAACCAGGAGTGACCAGTGCCTGAGGGCTGCAGCCAGCACCTCAGCTCACTCAGTGCCGGGAAGTGCCAACGATCACGCGCAGAGAAAGTTACCTGCTCCCCGAATGTATCAGTGTTCACAGCTTTACTTAAAAAGGAAATTAGGAGCAAGGGAAATCTCTTTAATAAGATGAGCAGCCCGGGCCTCCCTGTGGCACAGCGGGTTGAGCGCTGCGCTGTGGAGCTGTCGGCAGCGGCGACACAAGTTCGACACCAGGGCGGGGAGCTTCCCACAGGGCGCAGCAGACCTCCCCTGCCTCGCCCGCTGCTCCCCTCAGCAGTGTGTTTCCGTCGGTCTGCGTGTTTTACTCCCCGCTCTGTCTCTGGTGAACCCTCTCACACGCACACCTCTGACCTACACCCCAGCTTGTATGTATAAATAAATCTTTTAAAATATATTATAAAAAAAAGACTGAACAGCCCCAAGAAGAGAATGAACCTAGACCTGCATCACGTCACTCTGAGACTCTCACACGAGGCGGAGTAAAGACTCAGACGAGCCCTGAAGCCATCACGGGGGAGAAGAAAACAGTCAGAGGTCACGACAACGGCCCCAGGGTGTGGCTGGGGCACCCACACGGCCCGGGGCCTCGATGCAAAAATGGACAAACAGACATCAGACCAGGAAGCCTTTGCCAGACAAAGACACCGACATCAAAATAAAGACGCCCTCTTGAATTGGGGAAGAGATTTGTGAGTCATACATCTGACAGGGGATTGATAACCAAAATAGATAAAAACTCATAAAGCTCAACCACGGAAAAACGAATAACCCGGTCAAAAAACGAGCCGAGGCTCTGGACACGGTTCTCCAGAGGGCTCTCCACAGCCGGGCGCTGGAAAGATGCTCCCGCCTTGCAGAGGGAAATCCAAGCCACAGCGAGGTAGCACCGCACCTGAGCGGTGGCCGTCAGAGCAGAAGGACCAGGAGCTCCTGCCGGCAAGGGTGGGGAGAAGGGGCCCGGCGCGGGGTGAGCAGCCGCGATGGAGGCGCCCGAGGACAGTCGGCAGCAGCACGCGGCGGGTGAGAAGACGGTCTGCAGCCCGGTGCAGTCCTGCGGCGCTGCAGGGAAGGCGCAAACCCCGCCATCTGTAGCAACCTGACGGACGCACTGGGCATCAGACTCGGGGTGTTTGTCAGATGCAGGAAGACAAAGGCTGCACGATCCCACCCAAGAGGAATGCAGAGAAACCAGAGATGAACTAAATAGGGCCAAAATAGACATTCAGAGGATAAGACCGACTTGAGGTTACTAGAGGGGAGGGAGGGAGGAGCCAGCCGTCCAAGGGGCCGCAGGTGCTGGGCGCCAAGGCCACTGGCTGAGCGGCCCTCCCTCGGATGGGAGGGGACACAGTTCCCCGTCTGGGAAACGACGAGTCGACGAGTCGAATGACTTTTCTTTTTCCCCTCTAACGCCAAGACTTTATGATAATCTTGTCTACAGATAAAAGCAGATCTAGCCAAGAAATGCAGCTTAACACTCCTTGCTGGTGGGGGCGCTTTGGGGGTGATGCCTGATAGGGCACCCCAGTAATGCTGGCTTCCCAAGCATCTCCAGGAGAAGAGCCGGTGAGGGCTGCTCGTGTACTCAGTGAGCCTCTGATGGGACGGGAGATCCGGAGCCCACTGCAAGGGGAGGCTCTCTCCCTCGGGGAGACCTGATGACAGCCCCCCGCAGAGGAGACAGTGCGGCCCCTCAGCCCACGGCGGCGCTTGAAGGTCGGCCTCTCCTCCAGCGTAGGCCGGCCGTATCTGGCGTCGGGAGCCTGGGTCTGCGGGTCCAGCTCTGACCCAAAGCAGCTGAGCCCAGGAGGGCCCCCGGGACCTGCAGGGAGCTCCCTGCCTCTACCCGCCCGGCCGGCAGCCTCTGCCAGCGCCTGGCCACTCCGGGACCTGCCCCTGCCCCGGACCGGGCACCCGGAAGCGGGACACAGGTGTGAGCACACGCATGTCCACACGCAGACACACACAGGCACGTGTGCGCGACGCGGCCACTTCTGCCCTCACAGCCTCTCTGAGACAGAGGTAGAGAAGAATCGCATGTTTTACCGTTTTTAAAGTGCTGACTATCAGCGGCTCTCTCGTGCGATCTGTCCATGTGAGGGAGTCCACCCGCGCCCGAAGTGTCCTCTGCCTTTCGCGCCCTCGTGGCGGCCCTGCCCTGTCCTAGCCCGTTCCCCTCTGCGGGGCTCCCCACTTGCCCCCAGCCCCCCCTGCTTCATTTACTGCCCTTGAAAAGGGCCCCTCGGGCTGCCGCACCAGGCATTCATCTGCACCTGACCTTTCTCATTCTCTTGAAAAACAGGCAAAACCAGAGCTGTGGATTTCTGTAAGGTCACAGGTATTGACTGAACGTGTGACTGATTGTTTAATAAAACTTTGTGCGCTGCCTCGGGTGAGGAAGGCGGTCTTTGCCTGCGGCTCAAGTGTAAGGGCAGGAGCGTGAATATTTACTTGCAACTCACGGTTCAAACTCCTGAGCCTGGCTGCACCCAGTGAAACCAAAGTGGATTAAATGCATAAGCGAAGTTCTAGAAAAACAAAGGAGCAAGAGAGAGAGGGAGGATCGATTGGCCATATTTTCTCTGGGCTGGTGAAGGGGACCCCTCAGTGCAAGGTGAGTCTCACCCACGAGGCTAGAGGGCGTGCACCTGGGATGTCCTCGGGGGATCCCAGCAGAGAGGGGGTGCAGGCCCGGCCCAGAGACACAGCAGTGAGTAGCCTGCTGGGCACAGGCCAGACGCTTCCCCAAAGGCCTAGGTGCTCCTGTGAGGACCCGCAGTTTCCTCCACGCTGCGCTGTGTGTGTGTGTGGGGGAGGGGGGGTTAAGGAGCGTGAAAATGGCAAGAGTAGAAGGGGCATAGTGTCTCTCTCTCTCTCTCTCTCTCTCTCTCTCTCTCTCTCTCCCTCTCTCTCCCTCTCTCCTGTGCACCTCCTGCATCTTCTCCACTGCCTGCCCCCTCTCCAGCTCCCCGATCTGCCCCAGCTCCCTAACCCAGTGAAGGACCAGGGCTGGTCAGCCAGAGGCTGCACTCCCCCGAGGCAGGTGCGGGCAGGTCAGGCTGGTGACAGCCGCTGCCTGGTCTTGCGGCGTGAGCTCGCGTGCTGGGGTGCAATCTGGGGTCCTTTCTCTAAGGACAGTAACCCCCTTCCTGAGGCTTCACCCTCAGAACCGCTCTCTCCCGGCACCCCACCTCCTAACTCCGCCCCTGGGGTCTGGGGTTGGCCCTTGAAGGCTGAGGGCGTGCACATCCCCGTGGGGCGCTCACGTCCCCAGGCGGCTCCCACCCAGCCTGCCCCCCACTCAGGGCCACGCCGCTGTCCGGCCGCGGAGAGGCTCCTGGCTCAAGCCCACACTTAGCTGACACTCCGGCCCTTCGCTCGCCAGCCCTGCCTGCCTGCCTTCGCGGCGTCTCCCCACGCACATCGGGGAGCCTGAGGCTCTCGGGGGCCTTAAGCCTCCCCCAGCCTCTCTGCCCCGTCCCCCGTGGACGTCTCTGGCTTCAGCAGAGAAGCGCCCGCCGTGCGTTCGCCTTCAGCGTCTTGCGCCTGGGCTCACGTACGAACAATCGGCCGTGATGCGCACACGGCATTGCGCTCCAGCCGGTGGGCACTAAGATTACAAAAAAGAAAGTCACTGCCCAGCCTCCGGGCAGCGCCGTGGCCAGTGCCGGGGTCTAACCCCCTCCCCCGCCCGAGCGCAGGTGCGCCCCCCCCCCCCCCGGCTCCCTCCACGTGAGTCTACTGCTCGCGGGCTGCTCTCGGGGCCTGGTCTGGGGAGCGCCCCTTCCGCGGGCCGATCACTCCCCAAACGGACGCTTCCTGCCCCGGCTCTGCTGGGCCTCGCGTCCTGAGTCCTCCTGGACACACCTTCAAAGTCAACAGTGCTGACAGTCGATTTACGGCCACCTGCAGCCTCCGTGTGTGGCTGCCGTCCGTCTGCGGAGAGCGCTTACTGCCCAGGGGGTGCGGGGCGCGGCCGCGCCGTCTGCTCCTCGCTTCGGCACCGTGCGGTGCAGCCGCGCCCCCAGCCTTCGTGCTCACGCCTCTGTCCACTCGGCTGCGTCTCCCTTGGTCTAAGCCACTGCGCCCTGAGCCCAGCAGAGGAGCGGGGCTGGCCGGCGTCCCCCGCGTCCACCCGGCGCCTCGCAGGAGGCCCCGCGGCTGGGCTGTGGAGCTCGCCTCTCTCTGGGGTAACTACGGATTCATACGCGACTCCAGATGCTCGGTCACGTACGTGTTTGACGCTCAGCCCCTGTCCCTACATAAGTCTAGGAGAAAAAGGCGAAACGACTGCTTTTCTTCCCGGGAGTTCATAGCATGGCGCTTCCCAACAACGCTCATCCATCCCGCTTCGCTAAGTGATTCGGTAACTGCAAACATATTTCTTGAAAATTACTGGGATTTTTAAACCTAACATGGTATTTGAGCGATAGAACCATGCTCGGAGTCCCGTAGAAAGCAGCTCAGGCGGCCACGGCTGCATGCTAGGAAACAGCAAACTGCAAATGCTGACGGCTTCCAGAAAGCCCGCGCCCCTAATTTCAGGCACATTGGCCATCTGTACACGGAGCTGCTGGTTCTTGCCTTGCCGTCTTGGGTTGGCGAATAATAGTGTGAACGAGTGAAATTCCAGTGTTCTAGGTCTGAGAACTCACTTCGGGAGAAAATGCGCTGTCAGCGTTGAGCACACGCCGCAGGCGGAGCGCTCCTCACCCTCGCCAACGGGGCGCTGAGACGGGTCCCTGCGGCTTCCCCAGGGACGCTGAGTGTGTCTGCAAGTTCCCTCTTCTCTGACTTCCCCGGGGGCTTGGTCCGGTTTCGAGTCAGTCCCGGAAGCTCACGAAACGGGCGAGCGGTCCCCACCCTGCTCTCCGTCTGCGGCTCCGCGGGTCCTGCAGAGGGACGGCGCGTGGAGACCGGCCGCTGCCAGCCACCGGCTGGCGCCAGGCCCGCCCCTCTGGGCTGAGTCAGAGGCCACAGGAGCTTCAGAAAGGGCCCCGCCCTCTGCTGGAGACGCTTCAAATCTGATTCGAACAACACACAAGGTCTGCAGACCATGGCTGGGGACGGTGTAGGACGAGGACACACCACGTGGACAGTCTGGCGCCAAGTGTGTGACCACATTCGGGGACACACAAGAAAAAGGACACCAGACAGGCAGACCTCGAGGAGGCGGGATGCAGGCCTGGGCCCCGGGCAGCAGAGAGCGGCTGCCGGCCTGGGCGGGACTTCGGGGCGTGTCCACTTTGCTCTAGGCTCCGGGTAAGACTGCTGCGACCCGCAATGGGCGGCTGCAGAGCGATGGTCAGCGCAGCATCGCAGTCAAACAGCCGGAGCCCACCGCAGCCCTCCTGTGGCGCCCACGACTTCAGGCCGGTGCCATAAAGGGGGTCGGCCGGGCTGGGGGGGCTGGGGGGCTCTGCAGCCCGGAGCCTTCTCTGCTGATTTCAGCCCACGCTCTCTGCAGCTTTCATGAAGAACACACCCTCATTTTTTTAATAAAAAGTGGAATAAAGCTCGATACAGGATTTGCTGCACAAATATTCCTGAAGACATTTTTCTTACCTTCTCCCAGTGCTGCTTATCAAAAGCCTCAGGTGAGAAATTTCCATGAGAACCAAACAAAGGAAATATTTGCCAACGCTGGGGGACTGACGCGCTCGCTTTGCACTGGGTTTTGGTTGTTTTTTGTTTTTGCTATTTCTGAGATTAAGAGTTGTCTGGCCCGGGGCTGCCCCTCCGTCCTGAGTAGGGCTGGACTTTAAGCCGCTGCCTGGCGTGGAGGCCGCTCTTACTCAAGGCTCGCTGGCCCTGACACCTGCTGCTGCTTAAACTTTCTCGCTGTTTCGAGGTCTCCTCCGGGGCTGCTCCAATCCTGGGGCTGTTTTGGAGGCAGCTGTGAGGGGGGGACGGGGGAGCCAGACCCTGCAGGAGGGAGACCCGAGGCAAGGCCCCGGGATTAGCAGCCCTCAGCTCCGCACCTGACCCTTGAGCAGGCCTGACTCGGGTTCCCCGGGAGCAGGGGTGCAGGCGGTGCTGACCGCGGCCGCGAGGCTGAGGCGGGCACCTGCACCGCACCTGCGGCGGGAGGCCCGGGGACCCCGGCGGCGGCCTGGGCGCCGGCCGTTTGGCGCCAGGACCCGCTAGGCCTGCCTCGACTGCAGCCCAGCGGCCGAGGCCCAGGCCCTGTGGCCGCCGCGCTAGGGGCTGAGCTGGGGGCCCCGCCCACACCCAGAGCCCCAGCGCCCGAGGGCGGCTGCACGCGGCGGGAGACGCGAACCGGTGACCTTGGCGCTGACTCAGCACCCCACGGGCTGTTCTCAAACGCGCGCCCATCTCCACAGCCCCACTGGCTCACACTCACTGCTCACACTTCCGCTGGCCCCACGTGGAGACCGTCCGTCCCCCACCGCCCCGGGCTGGCTCCCCAGGGAGCGCGGGCTGCGCGAGGCCCTGACGCCGGGGCAGGGCAGCGGTGGCCCCAGATCACTCGTTTGCTGCTGAAATAAACGAAACATCAAGAATTCAAGCCTAGGGCCTCCCTGGGGGCGCAGGGGTTACCTCTCAGCACTATGACGCTGTCTGTAGCCGCTGCAGCACGAGTTCGATTCCGGGCCGGGGAGCTTCCCACAGGGCACAGCAGACCCCTCCTGTCTCCCCGCTGCCCCCTCAGCAGTGTGTCTCAGTGGGTCCACCTGTTCTGCTCCCCACTCTGTCTCTGGGGAATCCTCTCAACCCTGCACCTCTGGCCTGCACCCCAGCTCTTGTATGCATAAATAAATAATTTTTTTTAACATACAAGCTGGGGTACAGGCCAGAGGCGTGAGGCGGCGAGAGGGTTCACCAGAGACAGAGTGGGGAGCAGAATAGGCACATCAGAAATACACCGCTGAGGGGAGCAGCGGGCGAGGCAGGAGAGGTCTGCCGCGCCATGTGGGACTCTCCCCGGCCGGGCGTCGAACTCGTGTCGCTGCTGCCGACAGCTCCACAGAGCAGAGCTCAACTGCTGTGCCACCGGGGAGGCCCCATAAATAAATAAATCTTTAAAAAAATAACTAGGTAGTCTTGCTGAATCAAATGATTCAGAAATCATTTCCTCTGAAGCAATGAATTAGGGCAGAGTTATTTTCAACTACTGAGCACATGACATATTACATGACTTTTTTTGTTTAACATTGTGAATAATTCTGCCAATAAATGAAATAGCAGGATAGTACATGAAAATATATATGAAAAGGTTCTCAGTGGAAAAGTATCCCAATTAACACGGAAAACTCGATTACAACTTTATATATTAGGACTCAGGACACTGATTAAGGCTAAATAGGCCTCTTGTGGACTGAATACTGTAGTTACTATTTCAGACTCAAATTCCCCTATGAAATAAAAAAAGTCCAACAGCAAAATGTCACCACAGAGCATGAGGAAGGCTGACCCCAGCACCCCCCGGACCGGTGCCCTGGGCGGCTTCTCGGCCGCGGCTGTCTCAGCTCCTGCCTTAGAATCGCACTAGGGAGATGGCAGGGGTCTTCTGAGATCCGTTACTAATTGAAGGGAAAGAAAGCAAATAAATAACCAGTTTTGAATGTATAATGATTGATTCCATTCATTTCCATCTGAATGCTGAAGTGTTAACTATGATTTCAGGTTAGACCAAACATTTTCTATGCTGAAGAGCCTCAGTTATTCCAATCGCTCTGATTTAAATGGAAGCTGTCGCACTTTACATATGCAAACATATACCTCTACCCTAAAAGAAGATTCAAAGATGTGACTGGCCTACATTTCAAAAGCCCCGATCTCTGCCAATCGGGACACACTAAGGTGGGGCCTGCAGGACAGGCCTCCTCGCCTAGGCCTGGCCCTCAGCCTCTGCGCCGCCTTCTCCTTCCCGATCAATAAGGCCATTATTCAGGGCGCAGATGCGACTCCAAGTGTCTGTTGTGCCCCCTTCATCTCAAATCAGCGCTCCCACAGCGCCAACCTTCGCCAGCTCTTTGAAACGAGGCCAAAAAATGTATCTAAATTACACCATTTACTAACGCTAAGAAAAGATCTTTCTTCGCTATGTATTGGAGTTAATAATATTTATTAGCCGTCGCATTTACAAACCCTCTCCATAGCAACACTTTAGGCAAGGTGGTAATTTTAAGTCTAGACGGGGGATGTTTCTCAGTATCCGCCTGAGGGTGGGGGCAGGTGAGAGAAAGGAGCACCTCTGCCAAGACAGACGTGAGTTTCCCAAACACACTCAGGGCAGCACCTACATACACCACGATTCCGCAGCTGAGGTCACCGGGGAGAAGATGTGACACCAAATATAGCAGTGAACTCCAAAGACGGGGGTTAGTGCAGGAAATAAAGCAGAGATGCAAACCATCGCCTTAGCCACTTGAGGATGGCTGGGCACGCCTGAGTTAAAAATCCCCAATTCTGCATTTTCTTTAGAAAACGACTTTGGACAAGGGAAAAATAATCCACAGTGGAATCTATGTGCTTCACACACGTGACTCTGCTTCCCCTCCTTGCTAATTTCATCCCTCATTGCCCCAAGGCCCCTTTCCCATTGCAGAACCCTTCTGATTGTGTTTCCAGACGGCTAATTCAGACTGCACTGAGAATAAAATGTAGGTCAGTCCCAGGCAAGGGCGTCCGGCCCATAGCAGGGATCTGCTGGTAGCTGAGAATCCCGAAGTGGCTTGTGGGTGATGATGGAGCCTGCCAGGCACGTCCAGCAGCGAAGGGCCTTGGAGAAGCTTCCCTCTCCTGCCACTGGCTTATTTTCTAAATGACCAGCTCCATTTCTTGACTCCCTTTTAGCCAACTATATTCAAAGGATTAACGGTCGCTGGGATGCAGACAGCATCGTGCACTGCAAGCAACTTCTAACTGAAATATGTTATTGCTTGAACGGGTGCATGGCTAGCTGGGAATCAGGTCTCACCGAGAGATGGTTTATTAGAGCATCAAGGTGAGGCTGCAAATCTGGAAAGTAGCCAGACAGGGCTGACTCCTGAGAGCTGTTCCAGTGGCCACATGTTTCAATTTAGTTTACATAGGTGGGAACAGGGAGTCGGTGACATTATTCCTGCCGGCAGGGGCTGGAAGGTCTGAGCTGCCCGGACCTGAAGATGTGCTGACGCAGGAGGCTGTGGGGACCCAATCTCTCCCTCCCTGAGGACGCCTGCAGAGATGCGGGCTGGGCCTGCTACCCGGCGGTCCTCAGTGGGGGTGAAGGGCTGGCTTTCCCCACAGCCAGCAAATTCCTGACGGGCTGCAGTGGAACCTGTTCTGATTTTGTCTTTGCTCTCTTGTCTGCTAGGTTAGGGGAGGAGGGGGAAAGAGAGGAGATTCCAGAAAATTTACACGATTTCAGACATGCAATGTAACAGGACTGCACTGCCATTTCAAAAGCCATATGCAATAGTTTCTTAAAATATGCTGATGTATCTGAAAGGCTTGAATTAATATTTTTAAAGCATTGTGTTTAATTTCCACTTGAAAGATTTTCCTGAAGGAAAACAAACAAAAATAAATAAAACACATGATTAAGCTATCACTAAATAACCCTGAGCTCTTTAAAATGTCAAGTTGGAACAAATCACAATATTCCTCATGCCACTTATGACGTGTCAAAACATTAGACATCAAGAGAAAACCAACGTCTAGTTTTTAATTTAAACTGTGTAAGGAGCAGCTGCTAACTGTCAGTGAATCACGCAGCCAGCAGACCACGCTCTGCGGGCACCCTGGAGCCAGCGCCCCTCCACCGCCGCGGAGCTACCCCACGTCAGAGTGAGGAGGGCTCTTTCAGCGCAGGTGCGGCAGGTGAGTGCGTGGGCTGCGGTGAAGCTGGGCCCCTACTTTCAATACATACGGTGGGCCGGAGAAATCCAGACTCAGAATCGAGAAATTCTCATCCGCGCACAAAACAGCAGTCATGCGGTTCCAGATTTTCTGGCCTATTAGCTTTTTACGTTTTGATCAAGTTTGGATCCAAGTAAATTGAAGATAATGTTATGTTACCCTCTGTATTCTTAAGAGTATTAAGTTGAAAAGACAATTAGCATTCTAGGGAGTAGACGTTTTTCTAAATTACACGTTCTGCCCAAATTGGAAGCCAGCCAAGTCGCTCTCTAAAAATATCGATTGAAACTGCTGTTTTCTAAAATAGTGGAGAGAAGATTTCGGTCTCCTGGGCTGAGATCACTTCTGCGTTGCTAACCTACTTTTTTTTCTACCCGAACTCATGTAGGCCTACCAGTTCCAACAGCGGTCAGACGCTAAATCACCCATCTTTTCCTGCCTCTTGTTTTCTCGCCGTTGGGTCTCATCAAGCTTTCATTTACGTCACTGTGGAGACGCTGCGGCTCGGTCGCGCCCTGCGGCGTTTTCACAGAACCACACTTTGAGAAGGCGAACGCTGAAGATATTGTGGTGTTGCTATTTTGTGTAATTCTAATCCAAAAAACATTTCACTCCAGTTGCAAAGCTTTTCTTTGAAAATCCACCAATTCTGAGCAAACACTGCTACGGTGGTTTTGATTTTATCTCCATGTGGGAGGTAACCTGTGGAGTTTGCCATCTGAAAAGCATGAATATTTCCCCATTATTGGAAAGGTACCAACAGAAGGATACTTATAAAGCCACACTCTTTGGGGCGAAACTACAATCATGTGTACTTTTTCCAAGAGTCAGCATTAACTGTCGGGGTGAGTGTCCCTTGGACAAGCACCTAGGTGGGGGGAAACCATGTGGCCTGCGCTTTCCATTGCTGCAGAAGACATCAGGCCGAGCTCACCTTCCCCAACCAAGCTGTTGGCAGAACAGGCCTTTGTTGCCTAACCAGGAAAACGATTCCACACTGACCAGATTTTAAATGGCAGCATCGCGGGGTCATCGCTTAGGAAGCCTCTCTGGTGCAGGCTTCTGCCCGCTTGGGCTGGATCTCAGAAGCCCCAGCAAGGACGCCTGCTAGGGCTCTCCTCTCCCTTGGGGCCAGTGTGAGAGGCACTGCTAAAGCCCCACTACCTTGCCCATCGGTCTCCCTGACCCCGTTTATGGCAGAAACAAAAAAAAAAATGGTTTCTCCACACAACTGGTGAGGAGACACGCTCAGAAAAGCAAGTATTTAAAACTTGTTTCTGGGCCTCCCTGGCGGCCCAGCGGTTAGGCGCTGCACTGTGGAGCTGTCAGCAGAGGCCATGCTGGCCGGGGAGAATCCCAGAGGGCACAGCAGACCTCTCCTGCCTCCCCGCTGCTCCCCTCAGCAGTGTGTCTCTGTCACTCTGCCTGTTCTGCTCCCCGCTCTGTCCCTGGGGAACCCTCTCGCTGCCCCACACGTCTGGCCTGTACCCCAGCTTGTATGTATGATTTTTTTTTTAAAACTTGTTTCTGCTCGGGCCTGCTTCGTTGGGCGCCCAAGGATGACCCACGGGCTAGTCGGGGAGGGACAGCGGCTGGTCCCTTTCCAAGAGAACGCACCGTGCAGCGTTTCAAAGCATAATGCAATTTATCACAGTTCAATTCAGTTCAGTTCTAAAAATGTTTGTTGGCTACCTACTGAGCTCAAAATTGTAACACTGGCGAGAAAATGGAAGGGGAGGAAAAAGCAGATAACTAAGAAGTTAACTAACGCACTAACCACGGGCCTCGAGGAGCCAAATGAGCGCTCCAGAGAGGCGCGGCCACGCGGGGCGGGGACTGCGATGGGGCGGAGTCAGGGGCGGCCAGCTGGGCGGAGCCAGCAAAACAGCCGTCAAGTAGGGGGCCCAGAGGCCTCCCGGGGGACGCAGGGGGTGAGTCTCAGCCTGTGGAGCTGTCGGCAGCCACTGGAGCACGGGTTCGATCCCCGCCAGGGAGCTTCCCACAGGGCGCAGCAGACCCCTCCTGTCCCCCCGCTGCTCCCCTCAGCAGTGGGTTTCAGTGGATCCGCCTGTTCTGCTCCCCACTCTGTCTCTGGGGAGTCCTCTCACCCCCACACCTCTGGCCTGCACCCCAGTTCTTCTATGCATAAATAAAAAAAATAAATCTTAAAAGAAAAGGGGACTAGGGTTCAGTTTTGAGAAACTGGTCCCCTTAGCAGAGATAGATTCCAGGCTGGATGGAAAACAGCTGTCACCAAGCCGCCCCTTTAGAGTTCTAGCTTCGGGGTGCTTGTGGCTCTGGGTCCAAGTCCAACGGGCAGGCCATAAGGGAAGAGAAGCCTACAAATAACCTATTGATTTTTCCTGTTATTTTAAAAGCTTGTAGCTTATTAATGCAAAGAGGAGGCTCAGTCTCAGTGAATCCAATTTTTGAAATACTGACTTTTACGTTCTATCTTAAAATAAATTATCTAATATGCATTTGAATGAGTGCTAGCCGTGGAAAACATTTATCAGTCATCACTTCAACATTGTGAAGTAATCTGAGAAGTAGCTGGGATGGCATTTTCTCAAAGGTGATTAAACCAAATACAGTTCCCCTAGATATGCGCTGGTGATGTCGTGGTCTCGGCCGGGAGAAACACCCGCGCCACAGGTGCCCAGGAGCAGAGGCGCTGGCATCAGCGGGACTGGACATACGGAGGGGTGGACAGTCTCCTCACGGGCATCTGATGTGTTAGTGGCCACTCATTCTTGCAGATGCTGCAGGGACAGTTCCATAACCACAGCCTTTCACTGAGACCGGGCCTCCACTCTGATCGGCAGCCTGGCCCTCCGTCCCAAGCGTCCTCTTCCCGCTGACCACTTCCTGCTGGGCAGGGCGATGGCTTTGCCAGCCTGGTCGGACGTGTCCTTGAGAAGCCCCCGCGGCAGCGCACGGCCCCCACGAGAGGGAGGGCTGAGCCCCCGCCCCGCTCCGAGGGCCCTGAAGTGAAAAGGCCTTTGCAGGTGCCAAACGCGCCGCCGCCAAGGTGGGGCTTCCCGAGCTTTCCGTTTTGTTATGCTGAAAACGGCGTCTACGCTGCTCGTCAGCAACCCCCTCAGCCACCTACTCTGATGCACGAGAAATGCGGAGGTGAGCGGTGAGAAGACCCGAGTCCGTCATCGCTCCCTCAGCACATTCCCGGGCCCCTGTGCAAGCCGGTGGCCTCCGCAGCGACGGGGGAAGTGGCGACTCCAACCATTCTCCACCTTATAAATGAGCAAATGGACGCTGACTAGCCAAGGTGACCTGTCCCATCCGGCAGCGCGCCTCTAAGAGCGTCTCTCCAGCCCTGGCTGAGGGTCCCGCGAGCGCGGGTGCGGGGCGGTGCTGAGCGCGGCGCCTCCCCCTCAGCGCCCGAGCTCGGCTTGGGACAGGCCTGGCATGAAGGGCCAGGCGGGCGGGGGCTGAGTCCCCTTCGGTCTCACCGTGGAGACCGCGGGAAGGACACGCGGTGCGGTGCGAGCTTCCGCATCTGCCCGCCGGGCCCCCCAGAACCGTCTCCGGCCTTCCTGGCCGGGAGAACACCTTGGCCCCACGTGGGCGCGGGAGGACGCTTGGCGCGGGCAGCCGGGGCCGGGCTGCTTCTGGGGTGAGCCCAGCCTCCAGCCTCCAGCCCAGCGGAGCCCCTGGGCCCTCGGGGGGTTCACTTGGGGTAAGGCGGGCTGCACCCACAGCGCCAGTGCCGGTTGTGAGGAAGCGACACGGCGTGTGTGTGTATCGATGGGTGACTCACACACAGGCCGTGTGACGCATCAAACGAGGACAAAAACCAAGAAATACGAGGACAAAATCAGTAGGTTTTGTGGGTGAGTTCAAAGCGGGCCACAGAGGCTAGGACGAGCCTGGCTCTGCCCCCAGGAGCAGCCGCGCGACGGAGCTGGGTGTTCCGTCCTGGGGGGTGCGAAGACCCACAGGAATCCCCGGCTTATGGGCTAGTTTGATCCACTCAAATAAAACAACGTGCACAGGAAAGCTTCCCTCGTCAGGGAGCCGCGGCTCTCGCCCCGGCGCGCTCCCTGCACGCGCGGCCCTGCGGGAGCCCCTCTCAGCGTGCCCAGGGCGCCTGCGCCTCACGCAGCCCGCACCTCCCCACCGCGTCTGCCCGAGCGCACGCGAGGCCGCGCCGGGGTGTCCGCGCCCCCGCCGGGCCCGCCACGCTGCTGGGACCACGCGGGCTCCCGCAGGCCCTGCTCCCCCCGGACGCCAGCCGGCCCGGCCTGCAGCCCACCGGGAGGGCCTGCTGGGGGCGCTGGGGCTGCTCGGGGCCCGGGACTGCGCGATCCCACGTGCTCGCGGAGGGAGCCGCTGTCTCGGCCCGCGGGGACTGCGGCCCTGGCCCTCCCCGAGCCCCCGGCCTGGCTGTTCTCCCTCAGTCTGACTCTGCAGGGACAGTCTCTGCCTCAGCGGTCCAGTGACCGGTTGGGTGCGGCCAGACGACCCGTCACTCTGTTCCCGGGCCTGCTCCAAGGCCGGGGGCCACTGCAACAGCTCACCCTGGCGGGCCAGGACGGCCCGGAGGACGCTCGTCTCAGCCTGGGCCTCCTCCCGACCGGGCAGCTGCGATCACGCGTGTACATGCAGCAGCAGGCAACTACATAGTTTGCAACCCAAACAGCAATCGTGTGGGCCAGGCCACCGGGCCTTAGGAGCCGGAGAAACCCGGGGCAGGCAAGGGGACCCTCCCCCGGGCGCGGGAGCTGAGGCCGATGGAGCAGGGTGTGGCGGCGGCGGCCAGCCCGGGCAGGGCGCGACGCGGAGCCGGCCCGCTGCAGCATGTCACTGACGCCACCGGCGCAGAAGCAGGACAAGCGCTCTCACAGCTGGTCAGACGGGTGTCAGGGAGGTTGTGTCCACCTCGCATTCAAAGTAATTTTGACTCTGTAGAAAAAGAATTAAGTCACCACCCATGTGCCTTCCGTAAGAGGGGGGAATTCCAACACACATGGGGGGACATTCTGGTGTCAGCCCTCGGTGATTTAGAGACAGAGCACTGAGATCCGAGAAGATTAGGACGTGATAACGCACAGTTTAAGATCACGAAGGAATTAGAAGCAGACAAAAATAGAACTTTAAGTATCTGACTTCCAAGCGAGAGTTTTCAGTAGCACGGGGACTGTAATAATGTAATCACCAAGGAGATCTGTATAATCACCAAGGAGATGTCTTGAGACAGCCAGCAAAACAAAAACAAACAGACTGCGAGATTAAAACAGTGGTTGGGTGGGGGGAGCAAAGGGGGTTTACTGGTAAAGGGTCAGTTGTGTGATGGCAGATGGAGATTCGAATTTGGTGGCGGGTAGAGTGGAATATATACAGACGCTGGTCTACAGATCAGCACCTGAAACTGCACCATGTTCTAAACCAGTGTCGCTTCATTTAAAAGGAGGAAAGGCAAAAATTAATAATGGTGATGATAGTGATGATGACAAATCTTGAGCACCTACTTAGCCTTCTCAAACCCAACAACAGAGGTGACATTCTGCGTTTCTGTCTTATAGGAAAGCAAAGACGGTCAAGAAGCCCCAGCTCACTTAGATACGCACAGCGACGCTTGTGGCGGGTCCTGGCTTCGTGCCTCCAGCTGTGGATTCTCAGCTACCGCTTGCTCTGACCCCTGGAGAATGACCTATCACACTGAAAGACATGTTCCTCGTTGCTAGGAAGGTGGGACTCAGGGTGGGGGAAATTTCAGATTTACGAAAGTGTAGGTGAAATCTCTGAAGTAAGGAAACCTGCTTTCTTGGAATAGTTAAAATATTCTCATGTGCACCCACATGTATACAGAGAAAGAGAAATAAATGCAAGTGATAAAGAAAGAGAAATAAATGCAAGTGATAAAGAAAGAGAACCACTGATTTGGGGCTGAGACTGGAGAGAACCATCTCACAGGTTCTAAAGGTCAAGAAGTAAAGTGCCATCTTGAGATTAGGACACTAACCAGTTCTTTCAAAAATCTGGCAAGAACCTAACTGTCTTTCGGAAACATCATAAGATATCTGAGATATTTTTAATAAGGTGTATACTTACTTTAATAGCCATTTATAAACCATTCATGATACATTTCCATGCCTATGGATTGAAATAATTAACATTATTAACACTTTGTGTGCCGGCCGGTGCCCTTTAAATTTACCAGCCCTTGGGGCCGGCCATTTTCTGTGCCACCGCATGAATGGTAGAAGCATTCAATAAAACACACACAACTCCTGAACTACTGGATATTAAAAAAAATGTAATATCTCTCATAAAACACCTTACACTTTCACCAAAACAATGTGTAAAGCTTCCAGACTGAGTACGATCAAAGAAATAGTTCCTAATAGTTCCAAATAAATCCACTGTGGCATGAAAAATTGGAGACTAGATGAACACGTATTAATACGGGAGTGGCCACCTGATAAGTGAGTGGCCACCTGATACTGGTGACAAAAACACGTACTAATACGTGAGCGGACCACAAGGTGTTAACATGGTTATATTACCTTAAGTAACATGGTTATATTACCTGAAGTAATATAGAGATTCAGTGTAATCCCTGTCAAAATCCTGACAGTATTCTGCACAGAAATCGATAAACAAAAATACTTGATACCATAAAAGACTCTGAATAGTCAAATTTTGAAGGAGAAAAAACAAAGACAAAAATGCTCCCTCACTTCAAACTATACTACAAAGCAATACTAATCAAAAAAGCATGGTATTGAAATGAAAATTGACACACAGATCAATGCAAAAGAGTTGAGACCCCAGAAGTAAACCAAGACTTATATGGAGATCTAATTTATGGTAAAGGAGATAAAATAATACAGAAAAGGAGTTTCCTCCATACAATAGAGAAAGAAAGGTCTCTAATAAATAGTGTTCGAAAAACTGGATAGTCACACGCAAAAGAATGAAACAAGACCACTATCTTACACCATAAAATCATTCATTCAAAAAGATTAAAGTCTTAAATGTAAGACTTGAAAGATCTGAAAATACATAGTAGAAAATGTAGGCAATGTGGTCCTTGATATCAGCATTAGACATGTGTTTAGAGACCTAACCCAAGGGTAAGGGAACCAAGAGCAAAAATACATAAATCTGACTACAACTAACTAAAAAGTTTCTGCACAATGGAAGAAACTATCAGCAAAAGAAGAAGGGAAGCTGATGTGTATGTATGTGTACACACATACATACATACATATGTGTGCATATACACAATTGAATACCATACAGCTATAAAAAAGGTTAAACCCTATCATTTGCAATAACACAGATGACACGAAAAGGTACTTATTATATTAAGTTAAATGGTCAGATGGTCAAAGACAAACACCATATGATTTTACTCATGTGCAAGAAAAGAAACAAATAATGAACAAACAAAAACAAACCTTTAAGCTCTTAAGACTAAAACAGTAGTTACAAGAAGTGAAAGGGGGTGGGTGGGCAAATTGATAAAAGGGGTTAATTGTACAGTGAAAAATGGAAGCTAGACTTTTGATAGAGAACATAATGTAATACAGATATGGATTTACAATACTTTAAACTTAACAGCTATGTAATATTACAAACCAATGTTATATCACTAAGAAAATATATAAAAACCAACAAAATAAAAACAAAACAGCAAAAATCTGCAATAATATGAATTGTGTTCATGAATGTAGAATGGCTAGAACATTTTAATCATCAAAATATTACTGTCACCATATTTAAAATATGTAAATTTTACCAAAACTCTAGGAGGAGCATCTATTTCACCTGAAATTGTCTAAGAGGGAGTCTTGGGGATTCACTTAATGCCTGGTATTCATCTTTCTATCATTCATTGTAATTGAGAACTAGGGCCACGTATTACTAACCCAGTCTTGTGCCCTGTGTTCCTCTAATCTCCCAATGCTGTTTATCGATCACTGGATATCTGGTCTTTGCCTGAAAAGGGTACATCTCAGAATTATTTCCAAAAGGCAATAGGCTGGTCTCGCTTTATAAAGGATGCCTCACACTCCCACTGCTGGCAGGAAGTTTTATATCCAACAACTAAGGAATAATTTAATAAAGTTCTCTAGAGCAGGCACAGAAAAGTAACCAAAAAGCTTGAATAAAATGACTAAGGTTATTAATGAGCTAGGGGATTTGCATTTTATGTTTACTTCACAATATCACTACAACAATATTTCTTCTCCTCTTCACTGATTCAACAGAAAACCCACTCACTAGTACAAACAGAGTAATTATTGAAATCATGTCCAAAAATAACATCGCAACATGTGAAGTACTGTACAAGTTTTCTCATGCTGATTCAGTGGAATCACACATTACTGTTCTCGAATTTTACTATAAAGAAACAGAATATGGGAAGATTCAGGGCCTCAGTTCAGATGCTTAACTACCCGGATAGTTAAAGTGAGCTGCTGGTAGCCCATTAATTTTACCTACGTGGGGACTGTCCTTTCTGGGCTGGCTGACGAGCCTTGAGGACAGACAGCACATTGTCGGTCTACCCCCCACACCTGCAAAGTGCATACCCCTGACATACACCAGGACCAAGTTGGATCATCTCAACCCCACTGAAATGCCTCTAAGTCATGATGCCTGAGCCATTATGTGGGGAAGTAGCCGTGAATTACAGAAAAGCTTGTGTGTATATTTCATTATTTAATTTCTATTAAAATCCAAAATCTATATTGAGGTAACAACACTGTGCAGACTTCAGGTAGATAGTTTTTCACCTCAGCACCTGTGCAGCACACCCACTACTAACACCCAGTCGCCACCCACCCTGGCTGTTACTGCTCCCTGCTCCTGGCTCAGCCACAACAATATCTTTGGAGTCTAAGGGTTTGTCTGTTCTTGCTGTGTGTGTTTCATTGCTCTTGCTTTGCTTTATATTCCACAAATAGTGAAATAATACAGCATTTATTGTTCTCCTCTAGTCTTATTTCACTAGCATAATCTCTTTGCAGTTCAAAGTTGTCCAAAGTGGCAAGATTTCATCTATTTATGGCCATGTAGTATTCCATAGTGTACATACCATGTCTTCTAATCTACTCACCCCTTGTTGGGCTCTGGGGTGTTTCCAAATCTTGGCTATTGTGCACAGTGCTGCAAGGAGCATAAGTGTGTGTATACTTTTCAAATCAGTGTTTTCATATTCTTGAGATGAATATCCAGAAGTGGGATTATTGGATCATATAGTAATTCTATTTTTAACTTTTGAGACCTCCCCCATACTGTTTTCCAAAGGGGGTGTACCACTTTACATCCACACAGTGGGCAGGAGTGCCTTTATGTCCACACCCTCTCCAGCCAATGCTCAAGGCGTTTTGGCTTTTTGATAAGAGCCATTTGAACATGTGTGAGATGGTCTTTCACTGTGGTTTTGATTTGCACTGAAATTTACTTTTCATCATTAGACAACAACCACCTCAATTGGGAGGGGGTTATACATAACATCAATGAAAATAAATAGCATCCATATATGCAATTTTAATGATTAGAAATTAATGGCAATAAAGGTCACGTATTAAATGACATATAAAGAAAAATAGCATTGCTTTATTTTGATTAGGTTGTGTTAATATTTTCTTAGATATTTCTTCATTCAATATTCCTCAGGGCTACAGTCGTTTGGCTGCAATGTCTTTAATTAATTTGATTTTCAACAGTAAATATAGGCAAAGCTACTTTATTAATCTCAGGAGGATTTTACTAAGTATAGTATTTTCTAATTATTTAAAATCCTTATACCACACAACCTGTATGTAGACATGATTTTGTGACCTGCTACCACCAAGCTTCTGCATTAATTGAAGATTTCTGGGAAAATGGTGTTATTTTGAGTGTAGTAAAATATCTAACTTTATTGTTCAAACAGGATCTCTTGATATAGTTGTGAAAACATTTCTTAAGCTGATTGGGGTCAGTCTATTATTAGCAGACACATGGGTCTTTGAATAAAGTGTGTCGAGAAAACTACTAAAGAATGCTTTAATGGTGAAAATAATCTTAACAATATTTTCATAGTAGAGATATCCAAAATACATCAGATGTATACGAGTGTATAAGAAACGATGTGGAAAAGTGTTCATGAAAGGCAGTGCCCTGAGCTGAGCGAGCTTGAGTGGCTGAGTCAGCTGTGAGGGGCTCAGAGTCTGGGGCCCATCATCAGCTGTGAGGTCCCGGATACATATGTTGGTCCTTCTGAAATCTGGTGTCCTCGGTTTTTTTTATTTCTTTTTTTAGTAAATTTTACTTTATTTTTTTGAGATGATTTTAATTTTTTTAAACAGTGATTCATTCTTTTAATTGACTTTATGATTCTCCCCATCAGGCCTGTGGGGTACCCACTGCCAAGTCACCCACAGTTGCCTCCTTCGTCCATGGTGCTTCTTTCCGTCTTTGCTCTCTGCCCCTGCTCCTCGCCCGCCCCGGCCCCTCTGGGGCTTCGGAGGTCTCGAGGGCTAGCTTTGAGGTTGTCCTTCTCTGCCTCTTCATTTGGCTTCTCTCACTTCCACTTATTTAGTGCCATCATCCAGTATATCTTTCGCCTTCTGATTTATTTCACTTAGGATTATCTCTTCTAATCCCCTCCACTCGTTAAGTTGACATGATCACAAGCCCTAAATTTGACTTGTGGGTTTGACGTGTGGCGAGTCTTGCACCATTCTATGAATGGGAGTTCTCTAAAATCTATTTTGTATAATGAACAAAGAGAGAAATTTGGTTTCTGAGAATGCCCCATCCCTCATATTTTCTGGAATAGAAATGTGTTTGATTTTAAACAGTTTATTTGGGTCAGAATTATTTCTAGAACCAACTAATGACTGAGACACGCCGTACTGGACTAGCGTTGGTTTTATAAGCTTGACATCCTGCCTTTAATGGTGACTGACGCCTTTCAGTCCCAGAAAATCAGAGATGAACACAAAATCCCCACAGCTTCTTGTTTCTGGGAGACTTCCAGAGGCCCTGCTGGGCGGCCCCACAAAGCTCCTCTGTGTTCTCAGAGAAAGAATCCTGTGCACGGCTTCCTCAATTGCTCTTTATGATTCTGTTGACAAAACTTGACTTTGACGCTCACACAGATGCTCCTTTCTCATCTCCACCGAGGGAAGACCAAGGGTTCATTTACAAGACATTCCTTCATCCGCATAAAGGTTAGTGCACTGGCCTTCGATTGCTTTTTTATTGCCTTCTCAGTGCGCTGGCTCACAGCTATCTCCCTCATTACGCCCTTCTTTACATACTGATGTGATGATATTAACGATCGAATTTGTACTATTAATCTACTTGACCAGTCATGAACTCCCAACCGCGGAACGAAGGAGGAATCCTAACTGCATCAATCATGTTTGGAGACTCCTCAATGCCCACTTCTGCCCAGTTGCCTGATACACACCTGCGTTTAGAAGATGCACAGTGTTTGTGAAGGAAACAAGCAAAGCCAGCCCCGCAACACAGTGCGGCTTCTCTGGGTTCTGGTGATTGAGTCCTGGAAGGTCTCACTCTCAGAGCCACAGAGTGAGGTCAGAGTGCAAGAATATATCAGGCTTCTGGGGCCTCCCTGGGGGCCCAGGAGCTAAGTCTCAGCGCTTTGAAGCTATTTGCGGCCACTGCGGCCTGAATTCGATCCCCGACCAGGGAGCTTCTAACAGAGCGCAGCAGACCTCTCCGGTCTCCCCGCTGCTCCCCTCAGCAGTGGATTTCAGTAGATCCGCCTGTTCTGCTCCCCACTCTGTCTCTTATGGATCCTCTTAACCCCCACACCTCTGGCCTGCACCCCAGCTCTTGCAGGCATAAATAAATCTTTTTTTTAAAAAAGAATATATCAGACTTTACTTGGAAAGATGAGCAGAGGAACAGAAACGCGCCATGCAGGTGCGTGTGTGGCACCCACGTCAGTTGGGGTGTGTTGCATCTGTTTGCATGTGCCAAATAACCTGGCGTAATTTTTAAATCACTTTACAAAAAACAGTAAGCCATCCTTGAAAAAAGATACATGAATGTTTTAAACACAGAATATGAAATATAAGTTTGGAAGTTACTTGAGCACGATAGATCAAGAACTATAACTGGTCTCGCCCAGTGATTAAGAGCCACAGAGAAGGGTTTAGAATAATACATGTGAACAGAATCTACTCAGGGAAACACTACAGAGACTCACCCCTTATTCACATTGTGGCCTCGAGTTTTGTTATTTTTTCATTTTGGGGACATATAACCAAAGCAGGAAAAACAGAAGCTGAAGATAAATCATAGAAACAGGAAAGATTAAATCAGACCAAGAACAAACTCTTGAGAAGAATTGAGGTTTTTCTGCCAGTGAAACACAGATGAAGGAATCACTACCGTTTATACAGAAAAATGTCATTCAAGACAGAGCTATTCAGAGTTCCCGAACATCTTTGAGTAGTGGCATAAGAGGAGCAGAATCCATAAAGTCGGCATGGCTGGTGTATGCTTATGTCACTCGATGGGAAACAGACGCATTAGGCTGAGGAGTATAGCATCACACACGCATCATGCTAGAACTCCAGGCATCCCTGTGTGAGGGGTCGAGGGTCATAGATGAGGACTACTTTATGGTGCTGGAACAATGGCGAAAAGAAATCAGATGTAATTGGAAAGCAAGCTAATCAATATTTAGTAAAAGAAACTTTTAATAACACCCACATTTCCCCCAAACTTCCTTTACATTTGTTTAAGAGAAAAGAGAGAGCTGAGTCAGGTGGGTGCCAGACCACAGGGCATTTGGGTACACATCTAGAGAGTGTCACACAAGCCACGCTCTCTTCAATTATCTGTAGCATGCGTGTTGGGGGTGTTCTTTTAAGTGCTTAAACGCAATAAAAAGTTCCACTTACTCATGGGGAGACAGTAGCCCTATGTCTGGTGCCGCGCAGAGGGGAGACTGACAGAGTCACAGCCTTTCCTGATCAGTAAACGAGACTACAGGCGGCCTCCCTGGGGGCGCAGGGGTCAGTCTCAGCCTATGAAGCTGTCGCAGCCACTGCAGCGCGAGTTCTATCCCCGGCCAGGGAGCTTCCCACATGGCGCAGCAGACCCCTCCTGCCTCGCCCGCTGCTCCCCTCAGCAGTGTGTTTCAGTAGATCCGCCTCTTCTGCTCCCCACTCTGTCTCTGGTGAATCCTCTCACTCCCCTGCACCTCAGGCCTTCACCCCAGCTCTTACGTGCATAAATAAATAAATCTTTAAAAAAATCAGAAAAAGACTACAGCCCAAACTGAACAGGCACCGTGGTAGACCAGGCAGCCCCAGAAGCTCCACACTATAAACCTAGTATTCACACACTGAGAGTTACAAGCACGACCGTTTTCGCAGATGAGTGCTTGGCTCTCCAAGGCTCAGACCGAGGACCCAGCAAAACTGCCAGGACCTCCGGGGTGAGAAGATGAACAAAACAGAAGTCGGGAGAAATGGACAGGGTCATGCCTCCTTAGCAGAAGGTCCGTCGTGTAGCCCAGCAAGTATTCCCAAGAAGGTCTTCCCGAGGAGAAACTTGGGGTGCGTTCCCTGCCCTTCCTGAGGAGTAAGCGAACAGCCAGCACGGGCAACAACAGGGCAGCAGTTCTGTGATCACTCCACCTGCTGCCACTTTGCAGCACTCAGATACATCCCTGCCAAGTAATCACGATTCTTATTTCATATTCAGCCTCTCGGGGACCCAGGGAATGGCACTGTGACTAGACCCAGCGTGCACAGCCCCGGGCCTTCTGGAAGGGGCCACCACGTTTCTGTGGCTTTGTGTTTTATGTCTCCTCCTCAGCTTCTGCATAAAGTCTCCCGTGAACTCTCAGTATTATTACCTGAAGTTATTTGAACAGTTGGTGGTAGAAGCATCAAGCTTCCTGTCACATGCACAATGTAACAAAACCTTCCAAACTCACTGCAAACATCACACACAACCGCATACACCTGCAGTCTGCAGAGACAGCCGAGAGATGGTTGTGGAAACAGAGAAGGTGCCTTTAGAATCGAGGGTTTAAATTTTAGTAGGTTTTTTTTTTAACCAATTTCAATTCTGCAGCTTCTACAAATCACCCCACTGGTCTCCGCTTCTCCTCTTCATCCTCCCCATAAGAGAGGGACACTTCTGCCACCGAGCTGAAAAACTAAAGGCACCAGGGTTTGCAGAAGCGCTTTACAAGCTGCCGTCCTTTGTCAGCGCAGATTTAGCTCATGCTCGTAAAAGCAGGTGGCTGATTTTGGGGGGGACGTGCCCGTCACGGCCACCTACAGTGCCAGCCTCCCCGAAAGCTTGGGGATGAGCGCTCCCCAGTGACGCTGCAGACAGAGGCTCACAGGAGCCAGGGCGGAGACGGATAACTAAAGAGGGCTGATTGGGACTTCCTGTTTTACCTTGTAGCTGTTATTTCACCAGAGAGACCGCCCCGGGCTGGAGCATCTCGCGGGAGCAGGAGGCGAGGCCGTGAAAGAAACAATCAGGCCTAATTGACTCAGCAGGTGGAGAAAGCCAGAAACCAGGTCTAGAAACGGGAGCAGGGCTCGGCACACCAGACGTCCGTTCCGGGCCGCGGCGGGGGGGGGGGCGGCCCCAGATGGCGCTGCCCCGGGCGCAGCTGCGGGGGGGCGAGCGCCCGCTCGGCGGCCATGGAATCAGCGGGAAATAAGACACGTGACCCCGCCAGGCTATTCCTGGAACGCGACGCACCTTGAACAAGTCCCAGCCCCTTGTTAAACTAGCCCTGAGCGTGCGAGCTCGCGAGGAGGAACACGGGGGCAGCGAGAACCCGCACCCCGGAGCGGGTACCTGGCGCTGAGAGGCAATAAAAGCGATTTAATTAAAAAAAGATGAAACCGAATAAAATGAGATACCGCTCAAAAGCAAACAACCAAAACAAAACAAAGCACAAAAGAAAACACACACACACGCACACACACACAGAGAGAGAAAACTACTCCAGTCCGACTGGGTTTCGGGGACCGCTGTCCCTCCACCGCGGGAGCAGTGAGGCGCCCCCGTGACTGGCCAGAGCGGGCCCCCCAGGCCTTGGCCTTGGCCTGGGGGCGTCCGCGCTCTTTCCCCAGTCTGTGCCCGACTCGGCTCCTCCTCAGCCGCCCCCTGCAGCCCCGGATCGCGTGGGGGGCCTCCAGGTGAGCGGGGCGCAGGGGGGCGCAGGGGGGCGCAGGGGGGTGCAGGGGGGCGCCGCCGACGCACCCTGAGCAGCGGGGCTGGAGCCCACGGCGTGGACTGCCTGGGGTCATCGCTCAGGTGCCCCCGTGTCGACGCGCATTTCCCACGCGCGTGGGAGCCGCTTGCCGGTCGCGAGCACACACGCGGGACGCTCGTGCCCTCCGGGCCTCTCCCGCGGCGCCCGGGCGGGTCCGGCCCGCGGCCTCCGCGCCTTCCGCTCTGTCGGCGTCTTGTCACGAATCTGGGTTCTGTTTATGGCTGTTTTGGTCCCGTTTCGTGCGTCCTGGCCGGAGCCCGGGGCCTCGGCCTCGCCAGGTCCCCGCAGCGCCGAGGGGTGTCCTTTCCACAGCCTGGCCCACTGCGGCGAGAGGGCGCGGCAGGGTCCCCCTGGGTGAGCGCCCCGGACCGGCCCGGCCGCCTCCCGCTTCTCCCTCGCTGGCGCCCGCGGCGCTCAGTGGCTGTCCGCGGACTCGCAGGCCCTCGGGGCCTCGTCCCGAAAGATGCGACCGCCAGCGCCCGCTCCGCGCGACTCCAGGGCCGCGTCCCCCCAGCGCGTCCACGCCGACGGACGCTGCCGCCGCGTTTGGAAGACCGAGGTTTCCCTCGCGGTTTTTTTTTTTAAGATTTATTTATTTATACATACAAGCTGGGGTGCAGGCCAGAGGCGTGGGGCGGCGAGAGGGTTCACCAGAGCCAGAGTGGGGAGCAGAACAGGCAGATCAGAAACACACTGCTGAGGGGAGCAGCGGGCGAGGCAGGAGAGGTCTGCCGCGCCATGTGGGAATCTCCCCGGCCGGGCGTCAAACTCGCGTCGCCGCTGCCGACAGCTCCACAGCGCAGCGCTCAGCCGCTGCGCCACCAGGGAGGCCCCCACCCTTGTGATTTTTAACGCTGGTAACACCAGTGATTAGAACATACATGCGTGTGTGTATGTGGCAAGTGTGTGTGATGTGTGTGGTGTGTGTCTGTGTATGGTCTGGTATGGTGTGTATGCTTGGTGAGTGTGTGATGTGTGTGGTGAGTGTGTATGTGTAGTGTGTGGTGTGTGTGTTTGGTGAGTGTGTGGTGTGTGTGGTGATTGTGTGGTGTGTGTGTGGTGAGTGTGTGTGTGGGGTGTGTGGTGAGTGTGTGGGGTGTGTGATAAGTGTGTGTGTGGTGTGTGTGGTGAGTGCGTGTGGTGGGTGGTGTGTGGTGGGTGGTGAGTGTGTGTGGTGTGTTGTGTGGTGAGTGTGTATATGGGTGTGTGTTGAGTGTGTGTGTGTAGTGTGTGTTGAGTGTATGGGGCGTGTGGGGAGTGTGTGGTGTGTGTTAAGTGTGTGTGTGGTGTGTGGTGTGTGTGTGGTGTGTTGTGTGTGTTTGATACACTGGCCCAGTAGCCGGGTCCCCGCCGCCCCGGCAGGTCTGAGACTTGAAGGAAGCACCGAAGGCGTCTCTGAGGGAATCTCGCCGATTCCTCCGCATAAAGTGACCTCAGGGGTCCAGCGTTGATTTCCAAAGTGTTTATTTAAAGCCTTAGAAACTTTCTGGGCACTGACGAGCCCTGGCTTAGCTCAGCCAACAGCGGTGACAGACAGACTCACGGGTCTTGTGACAATTATTATTTTAGACACATATTTATACAGACACCGGCGTCCCTGCCGCTCACGGGCCGCACGGTGCAGTGCCGTCCTGTGCCTTCGCGGGGCCGGCGGGAGGGCGACCGCCGTTTACAGAGAGCCAACTATCGCCGGCCGCGTCTGAGTGAGGGGCCGAGCACGACCCAAGACAGCTCCTCAAGCCCCTCCTCGTGGGGAGGAGAAGCCCTTTTGAAAAGTCCAGTAAGAAATTGGAGCCCGAGGGCCTCCCTGGGGGCGCAGCGTGTTAAGCGCAGCGCTGTGGAGCTGTCCGCAGCTGCACCAGTTCGATCCCCGCCAGGGAGCTCCCCACAGGGCGCCGCAGACCCCTCCTGTCTCCCCGCTGCCCCCTCAGCAGTGGGTTTCAGTGGATCCGCCTGTTCTGCGCCCCACTCTGTCTCTGGGGAGTCCTGTCACCCACCACCTCACACCTCTGGCCTGCACCCCGGCTTGCACACACAAATAAATAAATCTTAAAAAAGATAAAAAAGAAATTGGAAAGCCCGGCGTCGGGTCACAGATCTCCTCCAGAGCTGGACTTTCCGGCTCATGCACGCACGGCCTTTGCTTGACCAGCGGTCCCACCTGCTCAGTGTGGGGCACCGGCCCCCCAAGAGCGGCCACTAAGAGCAGGGGCGCCGCTCCCGCGAGCACGTCAGTGAGAGCAGCACGCTGACCCTTCGGTCACTTGCCCCCAGGCCGGGTGACGGATGCGCTGGTCCCCACCCACCAGGGGCCGCCCCAGGCGATGCCCGCGTCGGGACCGGCACGCGCGGGGGCCGCCAGCGGCAGCTCGGCAGGTAAATGCCAAACGGGTCGTCCCCTCATGGGAGGAGGAGCGCGGTCCCTCCTGGCCAAGCGCCCCTGTGGCCGGAGCCCAGCTGAGCGCCCGCGGAGGAGCCCACCCGGTGTCCAAAGCAGCTGTGTCCGCAGCGCCCCCAGACACGGTAGCGGCCGGGTCCCCGCGGGAGGTGAGGAGTAGCCGGCGGGGCCGGCAGGGCCAGCGCACGGCGCGACAGTGACCGGCCCTGAGACGGAGGCCAGCGCCGAGGCCGCGGGGGCCCGACGGGCGCTGCCGAGGGAAGGACGCGCGTCTGAGAGGGTCACAACCGGCTGTGAGTCCTTCCGGGGACAGCCGGTCAGTGGAGGCCGGGGGTGAGGGCAGTGTGGACAGAGGGGAGAAGAGACTTGGGGGCCGAGAAACGCCCACCAGCGACACCAACGTGGCCGGCGCGGTCAAAGCGCGTTTGTCCAAACGCCGGGACGGGGCCCAAGGGGTGTGGCGCGGGGGGCGGG
>PVIJ01012849.1:0-18537 GCA_004024925.1 Scalopus aquaticus
ACATGGATGGAATTAGAGGGGATCATACTCAGTGAAATAAGCCAGAAAGAAAGAGAAAAATATTGAATGGTTTCACTCATAACAGGACTATAAGGAAACCAAATAGGAGAGAGACACTCAGCGTGGGGGGGTGGCGGGGGAGGCGGAGGGAGGGAAGGAAAAGCGCACAAAACGGAATAGAAAAGAACACAAGGGACCATGGAGATGGATCACGGGTGAATTGGTGGTGGGCTACCCAAGGGGAATACAAAATGTAAAAGACAGAATAACAATAAAAATAGATATTAAAAAAAATAAAAACTATAGAGCAAAATATTAAAAAAAAACATACAAGAACAGAAAAACCTATGAACTGTGGGACAATACTGTTAGGAGAATGGATGCTCACGGGGCTGGGTATGTACATTAGTTGAAGAATAACAGCCGCCATTCCAAAGGTGAGAGCAAGCAGGTGTGGATTTATTGAAGCAAGAGGAAAGAACTCCTAGCAACAGGAGGGACCAAGGGAAGATGCCCGTTTACTCCAGCCCTGCCTATAACTATAAACTGTCAGACTCCTGTTGTCCAATGTGCCAGACTATTGATTAGGCACCAGGTGGTCGGGAAGTTTCATGGTGGTTTTCTATTCCCTAATTATCCTGTAACTGGATCTTACTCCAGGTGGTGGCCAGCTCAGCAACATTTCAGTAAAACACTTCTATTTTCCTGGGAGCTATTTTGTTCCTTCTGTTCTTATATTGTTTAAAATCACTGTCCCGTGTCTCAGCCTTTCCCATTCCCCAAGTTCTCCTGGTCTCAGTTCCTCTCAATACCATGCAATCTATTATAAATGTAATCAAAGTCTTTTAAGAAGAGGAGAGTGAGAGAAAAATAATAGCTGAATATGTAATGGATGAAAATTTTCCAATTCCAAGAAGCTACCTAAATCCAAAATACAAGAAAAATAAGCACAAAGGCATATCGTAATTATATTGTCCAGATCCAGTGATAAAGAGGAGATTCTAAAAGCAGTAAGGAAAATAAAATACAGTTGTTATGAACTGACGAACAAAAATGTGGATGACATTATATTTCCTATTAGAATCAACGCAAGGAGCCTCCCTGGTGGTACAATGGGTTAAGTGCAGCACTATGAAGCAATCAGCAGCCACTGCACCACAAGTTCAATACCCTGCCATGGAGATTCCAAAGTGGCGCAGCAGACCTCTCCTGCCTCGACCGCTGCTCCCCTCAGCAGTGTATTTCAGTCTATCTACCTGTTATGCTCCCCACTCTGTCTCTGGTGAATCGTCTCAACCCCCCCACACACCTCTGTCCTACACCCCAGCTTGTATGCATAAATAAATAAATTAAAAAAAATGTCAACACAAGTAAGAAGACAGTGGAACATCATCTTTAAAATACTGAAAATAAGCTACCAATCTAAATTCTATCCCCATCCATGTACAACTATTCAAAAATAAAGTCAATAAATAGAAATTACAGTTTGATTTCTCCTTCTGTAACTTAATGAAGGAACTCTAAGAAACATCTTCATTTGTGCCTGAAAAATCAAACAATGCAAAAAAAAAAAAATCAGTCCCCACAAGGATCAAATTCAGTACACAAGGTATAGGGAGAAAAGACAATAACCCAATTCATCCATTCAAACAGAATTACATGGGCTGCACCTCAGGGGGTTTTTGGATCTTATTCAAAGGGATCACTCCTTAGTAGTAGAAGGGTTTGGTTGATACTAGGGGAAAGCAGGGCAGCTAGTACTGTTCTTCATAAGGTTATCCACACATCTTTTCTTCTAATCTCCCCACGCCCATTTCAACAGCCTAGGCTGAATGTTATTGACACTAGAATGGCAGACTAAGAAATGACCAAGAAACACATTATTTTCAGTATATCCGTCACGATAACACGATACAAAGCATTTTTTATAAGTTTGCTTGACCTACTTCCTCTGTTGGACTTCTGTTTAGTTTCAGAATTAATAAGACACAGGCACTAGACATATGCTTAAATCTCTACACTTGTCATTCTAGAAAGATTCATACCACTTATTGATTCTGTTGTCTAACTCAAATTTGACAGCTTTAAGGAGAGATAAAGGATTGGTTTCCAGAAAACTTTGTTTCTTTCGTGTTTGACCATAAAAGATTGTGTTATCTGCTAATAATAGAGAAGTATATTGAGAGTACATAGCTATTTAGAAGTTAGGCAGGATTTTCAGACTAAGGAATATCTTCTATACTACTTAATTCAACAGTTATCACGAATACTTGTGAAATGGAAAATATTATGAATTGGTTTTAATTGCTTTAAATGATAATTATAGACAGGATAAGACTTAGAAACATTTATCTCTGCTAAGGAATTAAGTATATAGTTCCAAGCTTGGACGGTGTAGGTATTAGCAACTGAGGCATAGGCTAAATGAGAATAAGAATGCTATGAGATTAACTGGTTTTCTCAACTGTTTTAAAACAATGTTCTCTCGCCCACAGTAATGCACTAACAGTGGAAATCATCTTAAATATATCAAAACATACTGAAGCATTTATCTTAGTGCTAGTGAAAAATATTGGATGGTTTAAATTTCTTCACAGTTCAGTATTTTTGGCACCAATTGCATCCATTATCGCACATCTGTTAAATATTATTGATCTTTCATTACAACCTAGTTGGATGCCATCACACATCAATTCAAGTGCTAAAAAGTCTTCCCTTTTTTGCCTATTTCATAGCTCAGAGCTTTAACTGGTCTGAAATCTAACTTGAAGCTTTCAGCTTTTTTCTTACTCTATTTAATAAAACATTAGTTTAGGCACAGCAGACCTCTCCTGCCTCGCCTGCTGCTCCCCTCAGTAGTGTACTTCAGCCAATCTGCCTGTTCTGCTCCCTACTCTGTCTCTGGTGAATCCTCTCACCACTCTACACCTCTGGGCTACATCCCAGCTTGTATGCATAAATAAATAAATCTTAAAAAAACATTAGTTTAAACTAGGACATCCATTGAGAATTCAGTAAGAAACAAACTTAACCTATAGAGCTTATCTGTATGCTGGGTTACACTATAAAATCATTAAATTCCAGGGATATATTTTAAAATACAATCCAATTAATGAGAATAAGAAAAGTTGAAAAGGAGGCATCACAAGAGCAGAAGTTGGCTCACCGAAGGCCAGAAGCTGGAGATAGGAGTAAAAATGATTAACAGAGTCGTTAAACAAGCTATATAGAAAAGAATCCTGAGGCGAGGTGCAGACTGAAGGTGGGGATATGGAGATTGAGGGCCATTATAAAAGAATCACCGGTCCTTCTCAATTGACCTAGTCAAAGCAAATAGAGAAAAAAAAATCCCTAGGCCCCAGCCCTAGAAATAATTAATTTAACAGCAGTGAACAATCTCACAAAGCAAGGAGCAGCTCCCAAAGAAAAGACAGTATCAGTGCAATTTCTGCACTGGTATGGGTAGGGCCCAGTCCACCTGACCGCCTTGCCTATGCAGGACTCCTCACTGCCAGCTCTCCCTCTGCAGGGAAGCAGTCGTCTGGCTGCCCGCGACCTGTAACTCTGCTGGTGCGTCTCTTCACTGACCTCAGGAGAAGCAGCGCTACTCCCAAAGCTGCCAGCTTGCGACCATGAAGGCTTCTCTTTTAGCCAACTGTGCCCATTTGTAGCTATATAAGTGTCCTTTATTCTTCTCTCTTTTTTATAATAAACCTGCTCTTCTGGATATCACTAACATCTCTGTGTCACGGAGAAACTCGCCTTAGAAACTGGCTGGTGCCACTGAAAGGGGAGCTCTGGTGAAACTTTTCCCAGAGTTCACCCAAGGACCCCACTCTCTGAACCCAACATCTCCAAAAACGACTTCACTATTACATGTTTAATATATCTCAATTTTCAAATTTCTATGTATTATTTTGCAACCATTCTTTACAATATCTATACAGAATATTCTGCATATTTTGAACATTATGTACAATAAAAATACTTTACACACACACACACACACACACATTTATCCCCATAAATGGAGAGAAAATTTTTATAAAATGATAATTTACTATGGCCAAAGAACTCTCATATTGTTTTCTACTGGATTTTATTTGTTTATACCATCTTATTTTAAAATGTAATTATTGCAATCTACTCTGTTTCAATACGGAACATAACAGCTTATTCCAGAATTAAAAACTTATATCATAAATATTTTTGAAAACAGACAAGATGTTAAAAGAAAGTAGGGAATGCAATTTATATAAATATTTTCTTTACCTCTAACAGAGGAAATTCTATACATACTTAATAATTAAATCACTGAAGAAAATTGACCCTCTTTATTCATAGGCAATTCCATATGCATACTAAAGTGAAATATAATCAGTAATAGTTTTTCATCGAAAAGGATTCAACTGAGTGGTTTTAAAGTAAAGAGAACAGATGTTGAAGTTACTTCTATTGCAATTACGTTTGCAGGATCTAATGTCTCTGTAGCAAAATTTCATTGAAACAATTTAGTCTATATAAGAGATCATAGGGCACCATTTAGAAATAACTCACTGTGAGTTAGTGGTTGGGTCAGGACTTATAGAAAAGCTGTTATACTCAATATTTCAGAACAGGCCATAAAAAGAATGTAATTATTAAAAAGTTCTTATATTTCCACTGTCTGTGCTAGTTCTTGTAGATTACAGAATTATTTGTTATCTATATCTATGTCCCTCATTGACTCTTTTTTTTTCACTTACAGCAGGAAATTTCAGCATTTACAAAACATATTGAAGTACTTCACATTATAAATGTTAAACAATTTTTAATCAAAAATCTTCCTGTCCAATTTCTGTATCATCCAAACTCCTCCTTTTTATTCCTTTCTTTGTTTTAAGGAAAAAGAGAAATGAACTCGACTTTGTAGTGGGCCAATATAAATTCTTAACAATGTCAATTAAAGTTTGGTATGGGAAAATTGGATTATAATTCTATTTTAAAGTTATTGGGTAAATTATTAACCCATACATTCATCTTAATTACGTCAGCTGAATGCAGATATCGCTAACATATTCTTTATCAGCCTTATCCTACCAAATATCATGATCATCAATCATTTATTAATCAGATATAGTGTGTCAAAGAGCAACTAGAAATCCTTGATTTGTGAAATTTTTAAAAAGACAAAAAATATTGATTTCTTGTCATACAACATTGTGAATTTTATCTAGTTTGTTTTTAACCATTCCTTATTTTTTTGCAGCATTATTGCTTTTTAGATTTTTATCAACCAGGACTTCTGCTAATTTTATTAATGGTTCTGAGACCTAGCCATTTTACTTCTTTTCAAAAAAAAAAAAAAGCATCTGTTTTCTGTGCCTAAAAAGAAATTATCATTTTATGTGCAAGAGAGATTGTGTTTAGCTACAGAAAATTCCAAATGTCAGAAAGTTTTTGAATAAGTAATTTCTCAGACATCTCTACTCAAAGCACTGAAACTAACAATGTGAAGAATGAGGACTGAGCAAATCTGGCGGTTGCCTTCAGTTTATGTGTTCAACTGCAAGCTATGTAATTTCCTAGCTATGTGACCACAGTTATGTGAAAATGGGGTACAAGGGACTATTGTGGAGGATTATGGCTGCTTTGATGGTAGGCATGGTTTTGTACCATATGTCTGAAGAGGTGTGACCATATACACCAAGTCATATACAATATTGTAGAGCATTGTTACCTCAATAAAAATAATACAGGGCCTCCCTGGTGGCGCAGCGGTTGAGCGCTGCACTATGGAGCTGTCGGCAGCTCGAGATGTGGGTGCGACACCCAGCCGGGGAGAATCCCACGTGGTTTGGCGGACTTCTCCTGCCTCGTCCGCTGTTCCCCTAAGCAGTGTATTTCTGATCTGCCTGTTCTGCTCCCCGCTCTGTCTCTGGTGAGCCCTCTCGCCGCCCCATGTCTCTGGCCTGTACCCCAGCTTGTATTTAAAAAAAAATTTTAATTAAAATATATTAAAAAAATACAAATTTAAAAAGAACTAAATTATTTAATAAAAGGGCAGAGATAGAATAATATATAATAGACAAAATAGAGTGTACCTCAAACAAGAAAAGTGAAACTTGTTTCTGTAAAATAAAATATATTTGACACTCTATAAGTCAAAAAGTTGAAAAGTGTGGAAAACTCTGATTTGAACTATTTATTTTGTCTCTCTGAACTTCAGATTTCTTGTATAGTGATGGAAATAAAGTAATAACAAATGATAATCAAGTGTCACTAGAACAGAAATTATGCCCATTTTTTTACATATGAGTTATAAACTAGGCAGGATAAAATTAAAATTGATGGGACCAAGATTAGAAATCAAGTTGACTATCTATGGAAGAATCTAACTTAGGAAAATAACACAAAGGGTAAATGATATGAAAAGTGTAAGATTCTATAGAAACGTAATCTATACAAATGTTGATCCTCAATGATGCACACTTGAAACTTGTATAATATTATAAATGCAACGTTACTTCAGTTAAAAAGAAAAAAACATTATTATTTAGACAAAGAGCTATAGAAATTTGAGTCTCAGTATAAACTTAACAACTTGTTTTTATTCTAAGAATGATGCTGATATTTATATATTTTAATTTGAAACAAAGTATCCTCTAACACATAGTTGCATGTTTAGTTAATCGTTGTTTATTTTCTTAAGCAGATAATAACTTACAGATATTATTGTTTCAGTTAGTTGGGAAATTTCACACACATTTATAATTTGAATTATAATACTCTGATCTAAAATATTCTAGATAGCAGTTCACAGCACTCACTGACTTTTATCTGGTATTTGATCTTTCATAAAACATGTTCTTGCATTTTGTGTAGGCAAATATTATCAATGAGCTTTCAGAATGGAAAGCAAATTTCTACATGTTAACTGCTGTTTTATTTTGAGTTTCATGGAACTGATGTGGTATATTTGAAAAAATGATATAAGATTAATCCCCTACCCAAATTTATTTTGACAAGTAATTGCACTTTAGATGTATTTTAAATAGACTGTATTTATCACAGATTCAAGAGTGCATGTCAAAAGGGAAACAAATCCTTTTCATTCTTAAACTCATTTACATTAATAAGAAATCACAAGTGAACTCAGAAGTTAAAATTTAATGAAACATTTTACATTTAGAAAAATATGTTTTAAAGAAAGAAACAATGCCAATTTCTTTAGGATAAAAAATATGGAGATATTAAAAATATTTTATGCTCCCAAAACAGGACATAATAACAGTATTTAAAATTATGATTTCATAATCACAAATACTAACACAGTAAGATTATCTATATAGCATATTTTCTTTTAAATAGCTGAGCATTTCAATTATTTTTCATGCAAACCTTTAAGCATATATCATGGGTTCTTATCAGCTGTCCTCAATTCATTATACTTGCCATATTTCATATCTTGTCTTTTCAGGAAGTTCCCTTTGAAGTGTGTCTATTTTCTATGCATGGCATGCATGAGGAAAGAGATATTATTAAATATGTCTGTAAATCATGAATATGTCATCTATTTCATCAATATATCTTGAACCAGGTATAAAAATTTTAGATAAATAATTTTGATTTTTCAATGTTATGACAAAATTCATTGAAAAAATTCTAATAATAGGCATTAGTAAGACTGACTCTACCTCTATAGTTTAAATAAGACATCACCTGATTTTATTTTTTTGCTGAATAATATGAAAAATATCTTTACTTGGAGCTACTACCAAGGAATTTGATAGACAACTTAAAGACAAACTGTAAAGAGAGAGCATGTGCAGACCATTACTGTTTGCAAAATGCACAACATACTCAACTAATTTCTCATAATAGTTTGACTTTTCACAAAGGACATTATTCATTTTCAAATGTTTCCCAATTTAGTGTCCACAAACCATTTCTACCATATTCATCTGCATCATTTGGTAAACCTTACTATAGTCCTACTAAATCAGAATCTGTAAAAGTTAGTGCATAGAATCTTTAATTATCATAACTTTGGGGCCTCCCCCGTGGCGCAGCGGTTGAGCGCTGCACTGTGGAGCTGTCGGCAGCGGCAACGCGAATTCGACACCCGGCCGGGGAGAATCCCACATGGTGGGGCGGACCTCTCCTGCCTCGCCCGCTGCTCCCCTCAGCAGTGTACTTCTGATCTGCCTGTTCTGCTCCCCACTCTGTCTCTGGTGAACCCTCTCGCCGCCCCACACCTCTGGCCTGTACCCCAGCTTGTATGTAAAAAAAAAAAAAAACCTAATAATTATCATAACTTTCTGCTTCAAATTTATTCATGCATTTCTAAGAACTGTGGACTGTACCCAAGAATAGAATCAGAACCTTGAAGAGATTTATGTAAAGCACAGTTGTGCCTTCTAAAGAAAGTCTGGGAATTTTTAGTGAAGTTTTGGTTATCACAACGATTGAAGAGCATTACTAGCACTGAACAGTTAGATCCAGAAATACTAGATGCCTTGTAAATGTGTAAGAAATCCCTTCACTATGTATAACTATCCCTCATCCTGCACAAAATTGGCATTCATGAAAGTAAAATAACAACTGATGATAAAACCCAATTCTGTTCTTCATATAAATACGCATTTTATTGAGTTTTAATGCAATGGATTTTCTGGAATCATTACTCTATTAATTGAAAGAAGGCTGTACATTGTTTTGTTTAGAATTTTATCAATGTTTTGATACTTTGGAAAATTCCAACACTCATGGTAATGTTCATATAGTTGAGTTGTCAACAGAGCACACTTCTCTCAGTCTGCACGTGTATCTGTTGTATTTATGGTGATTCCCTTCACAGATGAAAGCATTGTGTGTTCTGGTGTAGTCAGGTCTGAGAATTAACACATTGAAATTTTTATCATTTGTAATAGAAGTTACTTTCCTGTTATTTATCATTAGTATTATAGTTAAAACATTTCAAGTATTTTAATCCTGAATGTAAAATAGGAAAGGAACATTATGTTTTCCCAGAAAAGATTATACTGATTTGCCAAAGCTGAGAAACATTGACACACAACTGTCCTAAACAAGTCTAGGTCTGAACATTTTTGCAAGATGAATCTCACAACAACCTTCTAGGAGGAATTTTAATTTTTGATAAAATGCTTAAACAACCGTCTCTAAATGAGATTAAGGTCTTCTGGGGCCTAAATTTACTCATCTAACTTTCTGACTATCATATTTGCTTTTCTTGTATCTAATTCAATAGATGGCAATATTTCCCTCCAACAGAAGTTGGGCAGCATCTGATGAAAATTTTGGTTTTCACGACAGGGGAGTGCTACTAGCATCTTTTTGGTAGAGGGAGGATTGCTGCTAACATTGTGCAATATACACAGTGGTCACCTACAGCAAAGAATGACTCAACAAAAAATGTCATTGCTGTCAAAATTGAAATATCCTATTCTAACCATTCTCTCTTTCTACAACACGGTCAACCAAAGAGAGAATTTCTGAAATGTTCCACCCCAAGGTCTCTTCCCTTAATGTAGGATTGGACTAAATTTGATGGGAATTAGTCACTATTTATTTGAAAAGCTGTTTTTTTAATATTATTTAAAGCAACTATCCCTGAGGAGGTTAAATTAAAAAAAAAACATAAAAAATGATTGGATCAAGAAGATGTGGTACATATACACAATGGAATACTATTCAGCATGGAAAGAAGATAAACACATGCAATTTGCAGCGACATGGATGGAATTAGAAGGGATCATACTCAGTGAAATGAGCCAGAAAGAAAGAGAAAAATATTGAATGGTTTCACTTATAACAGGACTATAGGGAGGCCGGGTGGGAGAGAGACAATCAGTGAGGGGGGGAGAGGGGGGAGGAGGGAGCCGGAGGGAGGGAAGGGAAAGGGCACAAAATGGAATAGAAAAGAACACAAGGGACCATGGAGATGGATCACGGGTGAACTGGTGGTGGGCTACCCAAGGGGAATGCAAAATGTAAAAGACATAAATAACAATAAAAATATATATTATATAAAAAAAATGTTGATTTGTACAGCTTCTAGTTATTCCTATGGTATTTTTCTAATGTTCAGGGAAAAAGAAGGAACCATTACAAAATACTTGTAAGTAGTGCTAAGGCTTTAAGGGAGTTAGTAAACAAGAAATTATAACAAGCCAAGTGAGAAAAGAAAAAAGGATTAGGAAGTGATGGAAATAAAAAAGATAAAGATACTGCATATGTGGGAAAAGGGGAATTATTTGATTTTCCTTTTTTATGCCTAAAGTTCTCTATTTAAATTTCCACAAAATTTAAAAATAATACCAACGTTTCAAGAATTATCTTGGTAACAATGCTACAAGATTAAGCAATGCTTCCAGCTAAAGGCATTCTCTTTTGCTAGAATTTAGATGATGATTACCTATTCAAAATAATACATAAATCAAAGCATTTGCTCTCATTTTATATGTCAGGCTAATGTCTCCTCATTGATGCCAAAAGGACTAAATTTTCATATACAGGTTGGTTTTCACTGAGACAGCATCACACAAGTCTCCCAAAGAGTGGAGCTATATATAGAGAAAAATATAGTAGACATTTTCTGGGGTTATAAAAATACCCATATGCTGTTCAACTGTAAAAATGAATTTGATCGAGTTTAAAACTAAATAAGAGAACAGCAAAGTATAAGTTCAGAAATGGCTTAGACATTTTCATAAGAAAATTACCTTCATAGAACTTCCTTGAGTTTAGCTTACTCTGACATATAAGCAACTTCTGCTAATTGAAAATGCACATATTATAATAGTCAATTTCCTAGTTGCACACTATATTTATTTTGAATCTTCAGTGATTCTATATGACTGTAATAGCATGCATTAGCATTTATATGAATATCTACTAGACCATAAGTCAAGTGATTTTAAGTATCGAGTGACAGATAATGTAATTCAAATAATATAGCTTTTCTTAACAAACAAGGGAGTGAACACACATAGATCCGATATCTTGTCTTAAACTGTTCACTAATCATTGTGAAACATACATGTTCTTATGTCAGTTTCAAATTATCATAGGGGATATATAAAATCTTGAATAATTTCTTGGGCTTCAAAATCCGCTTTTTTGCCAGATAATGTGACATGTTTCCACTTAGAGATCCCATACCGAAGTTACAAAGAAAATCATGATACCTCAATCCAAAAAATTCTGGCATTAAATTTTGAGGCAAGCTGAGAAGAATATAATTAGCAAGTTAAAGTGGATAGAGAGGTGATAATTAAATGCAATGGATGATCCTGGATTCAACCCTGGATTGCAAAAACAACTGCTAAAAATTGTTTTTGGACATTTTGTATAACTTGCACATGACTTTAGATTTGATAATAATATTGTATCAATTTGAAATTTACTGACATTGATCTTTGTGTTATGGTTACATAACTTCATAAGACTTAGAAGGTGCATACTGAACAATTTAGGAATATATCAGTAAGAACATGACATTCAGGGCCTCTCTGGTGTCGCAGCAGTTAAGTGCAGCACTGTGGAGCTGTCCGCAGCAGCGACACGAGTTTGACGCCCGGCTGGGGAGAATCCCACATGGCGCGGCAGACTTCTGCCTCACCCGTGGCTCCCCTCAGCAGTGGATTTCCATCAATCTGCCTGTTCTGCTCCCCACTCTGTCTCTGGTGAACCCTCTCACTGCCCCACGCCTCTGGCCTGTACCCCAGCTTGTATGAATCAATAAATAAATCTTTAAAAAATAAAAAAACATGACATTCACAATCATTCTGAAATGATAAATCAGAGTTCTCCATATACATCTACATATAAGAAGAGATTTATTATGAAGAATTGACTCACACCACCATACCATTAGGGAGGATGAGAAGCTGGCAATCCAGGAACGCTAGCAGCGTTATTACAATCTGAGTATGAAGACCTGAGAACCAGGGAAGCTGATGATGTGAACCCTAGACCAAGGGCAGGAAAAAGTGCTTTTACAGCTCAAAAAGGCAGGAAGGACACAAAAAGGGGGAATTCCTCATTCCTGTGCTTTCTTGTTATATTCAAACTCTCAAGGGGGATTGAAGGATATCCACCTACATTAGGCAGAGCAATATACTTTACTCAATCTTCTAATTCAAATTCTTATTTGATCTGGAAACATCTTCACAGTCACATTCAAAAAGAATGTTTCATCTGGGCACTCCTAGGCCCAAACTAACACAAAATTAAGCAACATAAATCTTTAGCAGTAATAATAATAATAATAATAATAATAATAATAATGCCATTATTATTAAATATTAGAGGCATAACAGTATATGTAGTAGGCACTATGGTGTATTACCTATGTTTTGTGTTCCAGGTCAAGGAATCATTCTTCCAATCCCCAGGAATATGGGCTACCAACACATGTAGCTGTGTAACCCATTGTTCATTGTACTTAACTGCAGGGAAATGCCTTGTCCAAGATTAGAACTCCCTGCTTTCAGGAAGCATCTCTTGGCCAATGATTGGTTATTGCAGGCCTGGTCTCCAGCACTCAGTTTATGACAATGCTAAAAAGACATCCAGCTCCAGATGTCTTGATAATACCAACAAGGCTTTAGCTATAACGGAATTGTGTTATGTGTCACTTTTGTCCCTGGTCCTAGTTCTTCTTTCTCCACTTCTTTGCAAGAATATCTCTTTGAAGCATCCCTTAACAAATTATCTGTCCATAAATTATCACTGTCATAATCTTTTTCCTAGAAACTATGGCAATTAGTAACAAGTGTGGTCCTAGGAAGCAAGTCTGTAAAAGGGATTAGCCAGCATACAATCATATACAAACATTTAGTAGTAGGTAGAGTATGAAATTTATGGTTATCCCCTGATATGCTACAGAGGTACAACTGCTAAAATGTTAATCAGTGATGGACATGATTTGGCTACTTGTAGAAAAAAACATCCTGGCAGGTGGAATATCACTGAGATTAGGAAGTACATGCAAAAAAATTTACTTAAATATTATGGAATTGAACAGCTGTTGCTGTGCAATAATGATTCCTGGAAGAGTGATAATAACAGTTTAGAGAGACTAATCACTGATTCAAGGAAAAATGTGAAAAACTAGAGGATAGCTGACAATTTTTAAGGAGACCTTAATATATTGTAGCCAAAGAACAGATAGAGCAGACATGTAGGTTCTAGACTAATACTATGAGTCATGGAGCTTTAGTGGTTGAATTCTCAGCTTCATCAGATGTCCTAAGCCAAGGCCAGGACCCTAATAGGAAATATGAGGATACCAAGTGAAACTGAAAATTGTTACACTCCCCCTTGTTAGAGAGGAGTGCACCCTTTTTTCTTAATTTAAGAAAGAAATGCAAAGAAAGCCCTCAAATGTTTGTCTCCCTAAGACATTTCCCTTGCCACCTCCTTCCCTAAAAACCCTAATACAATAAGAGTTAAATTCCAACATAGGGGCCTCCCTGGTGGCACAGTGGTTGAGCGCTGTGCTGTGGAGATGTCGGCAGCGCGAGGTGCGGGTTCGACACCCAGCCGGGAGAATCCCACATGGTGTGGCAGACCTCTCCTGCCTCGCCCTCTGCTCCCCTCAGCAGTGTATTTCTGATCTGCCTGTTCTGCTCCCCACTCTACCTCTGGTGAAACTTCTCGCCACCCCACGCCTCTGGCCTGTACCCCAGCTTGTATAAATAAATCTTTAAAAAAATAAAAAATAAATAAATTCCAACATAACTTGTTTAGAAATGTGCTAGGTTTGTGAAGAGAAGATAGGAACAATAGTGGAAGAAAATGCCTAATATGTACTGGAAGGGGCAAGGAGAATGTGTTTGCACTTGATGCTGAGGGTTTTAGATCAAGGGAGTAGAGCATAAGATTGCCTTAATGCACAATTTGTAGATCCATAGACTCTCTCTTGTGATACAAGATTTCAAAACCCTAGAAAGACTCCCAGTGAAGATATTACCATCTTGCAAAAATAGCTCTTGGAATCCTGGAAAAAGTGAAGGGCCACACTGAATAAAGTAGGAATTCCTGAAGTGCTATGAAAGACCTTGGAGCAAGAGATCAAAAGGCTCAGAGAAGCTGTCATGCTAGATGAAACTCTACCACTAGAAATCCCAAGGGAAAGCAAAAGAGATCAGAAAAGCAAGTAGGAGGGCCGAGACCAACTCTGAGAAGTTCCACATTGGCTGCCCTCTGTAGGGTGGAAATGATGGTAGAAAATTCTGTTACAGAATTGGACTCCCTAATAACAATGATGAAAACAGGAATCCAAGATATTAGAGGCCAGGTTTGAGGTTCATATTTGCCTGGTTCTAAAATGTATAACTGAAATGAATTGACTTTGTAGTTATGAGAACTCTCTTATCAGATCCTGGATATGTGAGGTAAACCTATTATAATGAGAAAGCTAAATTGTAAACAACCATAGCACAGTGGATGTGATCAACCAGTAAGATCAATCAAAAATACCACATCCTAGTGGCAATGGTTTAAACTAGTGACACACTCAAAGACAATTTTATTAATCAACACAGCCCCTACCAACAGTGGACTAATCATGAATTAGCATGCCATCTTGGTCAGATAACATCAGCATAGAATTTAATATGTATCATGCTGTATACTCTAGCAAATCTGTTCTTTTCCATTCCTCAGAAAGGCATATCAGAAATAATCTGTGTTAATGCTATATTATTATATACTATATATTATATTGTATATTATATTATTAAAAGAAACTAGCATGAAATTATTTTAATGGCCTTGTCCCAAGTGCTAGGTGAACTGAACTTCCCTAAGTAATAATATATAGGCTAAAGGGACTTGAACTATCCAGTCATTCTTCAAATCATTGCATTAGTCCAATATATCAGATAGCATTTCCCCCAGTATGCTTCTCCAAGATTAAGTTACACGATGTGTCACGTGTGATAATCAAATACACTGCAATTTCTCTGATAGCGGTGATGACTTAGGCCCTATAGGTAGGAAGGGAAAAACCATAGTCAGTGTGAAGTCCCTGGATCCCAGAGGTTAAGTAGTTACAGCAGATGACACAGTAAGTATCTAACTGAACTTTAGCTATAACTCCTGCCTGATTACTTCTAGCTGCTTTTGCTAAAGGACTGCAACCACCATACAGCCAAGGGTAATTATCCTGAAAATCAGGAGGAGACACAATTGCTGTTACATCAGCGTATGCAGAGAATAATATTTGTTGCTCAGGTGATTTACTGGAGGTCTCTTGATGTTTCCATGTGCAATTTTAAGTACAACAGGATGGCCTAAGAAGGGTATAATCACCAGAGGTTCACCCCTCTCCAGGATAGGAGCCAAGATCACCAAACCAGGAAAGCTTCCTCTTCCAGTAAAAGCTTCCTAAACCCAGCATAATTATTTGTTGAGAGTGGTTTAAAGAGAAAATATATTAATTATGCTCTCAGGACCAACTATAATGGTAAGATACAGTTCATACTACTAAACTTCCTCTTATGTCTTCAGGACTTGTGACTATAGAATTATAGAGAGCTGTACTTGTTCAGAGGAAATGTGAATTGAAAAATAAATGAATCTGTGCAGCACAAGAGACAAAGGGTAGACTATAGTAGATGTCATGTGGTGTCCTAACCAGAGCTACTGCACTAGACTAGTATACCCCAACTGCTGTATTGGTAGTTAATTAATGTCTTATACTCGAACCCTTTGCTAGAGTACTGCCTTTGGATAGTGGGAGGTAACCTTTCATCTGAGTGGTTATGCTTCTCCAATAATCCTCCCCTATGAACACAGCTGATGATTAACTGATTTAAGGACACATGAAGTTGGCCTCCTTATTTCAAGTCAGGAAAATCCTGTGGTATAATTTATGCTCCAGGGCTCCCCTTAACCTCACTTTAGTGGGTCTGGACAACCCTAGATACTGGGTGAGACTGCATTCTAGATTAAATATTTCTTCTTCATTATCTTGCTAGTTTAATTCTTCTTTACAAGTTTTTCCTCAAGCATACATCCTCATGCACCTAAAACTTTACCTTTGCTTATGCTTCCGAGAAGCACAATCTAAGATCCCCAATATTTGGTAGGCATTCAATATTTTTGTTCCTTGGTTGTTTTGTTTTCATAAAACACATGAATGAATGAATGAATGATTGGGTTTGATGTACCACTAAAAAAACACAAAAGAAAACACAGTGAATGCATCTATGGAGTAGAAACCACTTTCTTTTTAGCTTTAGAAAATGCAAGTTGGAACAAGTTCATTAGGTATTATCCTCAGGAAAAGTATAAAGATTTTTAAATCTCATTTAAAGAGTCAGGTCAAGAAGTGGAATGCAAAATTGTAAGCATCTACAAAATTAAGTTCTATTTAATTAGTGTAGAATAAGAGGATAGCATGCTTTATTCTTCAATAGTGGACTGGGGGCACTATGATTGCTTTATAAATATTAATCATTAGCCAGGGAACCAAAGACATTTTAAATAATTTATAATATGGCTGTAAATTTGATGAATGTTCAATCACATTATTAGGTTTAAAACACCATATGTAAGAGATTTACATTTTCTTATTAATTTGAATTATTTTCCTTAATTTTTCTCTTAACTTTTTTTTTTTACAATCATTAAAAGTTGGTACTTAAAGAGACCTTAACATTCATCAGAATCTAGCCCTCATTGTACAGATTAGGATGAAAAAACAAGGTAGATAATTTATTATTTGTCTTCGTAAGTCCACATAAATGTTTTATAATTCATGGTCCTTCTGTTCACATTATATTTGAATTGCTAGTATTATGTAACCTATATATATTTTTTTAACAACCAGGCCTCCAAATTACTCTTTTCTAGTCCACAGTCATCCACTATTTAATACACTCTAAAAGTTGTAACAGACCCTCTTGCAGTAACAAGTACATTGCTTTTTCAGATCATTGAATTATATGACAATAATTTTGGCCAGTTGTTTCTCTCACTGAAGATCAGGCCAAAGGTAATAACAGACATGCTCTTCAAAGAAAGCAGATGTCTAGGATGTGGCAGTATTTTGTTTTAGAATGGTAAGAATAATTACTCATTGAATGTTTCATCAAATGATCTATGAGGCATAAAATAAAAAATAAACAACTTTTAAAAATGTTAACTTGTAAACATGAGAAAATATTTGCACCCCTTTGGCCCTTTTGCATCTCTAGGTCTGACTGGCAAGGAATTATGCTAATTAACCAATTTATAATGTTTACCAAAACATGCTCTGAATTATCACATGAGAAATAATTTCAAGGCCTTGACGCTTATGCTAAACTGTTAATCTACAGAGGAATTTAAATTGATGTGTTTTTTTTTTTAAGGGAGCAACAAATTGTTCTTCTCCTTTCATTTTTTTTAAAGATTTTATTTATTTATGCATACAAGTTGGAGTACAGGCCGGAGGCACAGGGCGGCAAGAGAGTTCATCAGAGACAGAGTGGGGAGCAGAACAGGCAGATCGACAGAAATACACTGCTGAGGGGAGCAGCGGGCAAGGCAGGAGAGGTCTGCCGCGCCATGTGGGAATCTCCCCGGCCAGGCATCAAACTTGCATCGCCGCTGCTGACAGCTCCACAGCACAGCCCTTAACCACTGTGCCACTAGGGAGGTCCTCTCCTTTCGTTTTTGTTTTTTTGTTTTTTTTTTTTAAGATTCTACCTTTTTTTTTTAATATCTATTTTTATTGTTATTTCTGTCTTTTACATTTTGTATTCCCCTTGGGTAGCCCACCACCAATTCACCCGTGATCCATCTCCATGGTCCCTTGTATTCTTTTCTATTCCATTTTGTGCCCTTTTCCTCCCTTCCCCCCACCCACTGATTGTCTCTCTCCTATTTGGTTTCCTTATAGTCCTGTCATAAGTGAAACCATTCGATATTTTTCTCTTTCTTTCTGGCTTATTTCACTGAGTATGATCCCCTCTAATTCCATCCATTTCGCTGCAAATTGCATGTGTTTATCTTCTTTCCATGATGAATAGTATTCCATTGTGTATATGTACCACATCTTCTTGATCCAATCATCTGTTTTTGGACATCTGGGTTGCTTCCATACCTTTGCTATTGTGAACAGTGCCACAATGAACATACGGGTGCATGTATCCTTTTGGATTAGTGTTTTTATGTCTTTTGGGTAAATTCCCAAAAGTGGGATTGCTGGGTCATATGGAAGCTCCATGTTTAGCAGTTTGAGGAATCGCCATACAGCTTGCCATAGTGGTTGGACGAGTTCACATTCCCACCAGCAGGGTAGAAGAGTTCCTTTTTTTCCACATCCTTTCCAGCATTTGTTGTTGCCTGTATTTTTAATGTGTGCCATCCTCACAGGTGTGAGGTGGTATCTCATAGTGGTTTTGATTTGCATTTCCTTGATTACAAGTGATGTTGAGCATTTTTTCATGTATCTGTTGGCCATTTGCTTTCCTTCTTTGGAGAAGTGCCTTTTGAGCTCTTCTGCCCATTTTTTGACTGGGTTATTGGCTTTGTTTTTGA
>PVIJ01012849.1:18637-47858 GCA_004024925.1 Scalopus aquaticus
GTCCTTTATCAGATGTATTGTGTGCAAAGATCTTTTCCCAGTTGGTAGGGTGTCTGTTAGTTTTGGTTAATGTCTCTTTTGCTGTACAGAAGCTTTTTATTTTGATGTAATCCCATCTGTTTATCTTGTCTTTCATTTCCTTCGCTTTGAGGGATGTGTCTTTCAAGATTTTGCTGAGATGTATGTCGTGTAGAGTTTTACCTATATTTTCTTCTATACATTTTATGGTTTCAGGTCTTACATCCAGGTCAGCATCCTTTTGTTTTTAGAGGGTAGTCCCAGGAGCTCCCCTTCCTCTGAAATTCCCTCTCCCCTCACTCTACATTTCATCCTTGTACTTCAAGATTCACAAGGATATGTGTGTGAACTTGTGCTTTATCCATTTTACTTAATCTGGTGACTTCTGTGGCACAGTGCATTTGAGGGGTATTCCTGGAATAACACATTTGTATGATATGGGAAAAGTTTTGGGTCAAGAATAGTTTCACATCTTGTGCTGAGACTAACACATCTAACTGTAAGGAGGTGGGCCCTGGTTTTAATGTTCCCGTCAGAACTCCAATGCATGGATGAAGGTCTGCTAAAAATGGGGGGGGGGGTATGTTGGACATTAAGCTCAGGGCATAAAGTTGTTGGGGGAAGAGTATGTGCTGAATAAATTCAACCCACTAACATTTTATGGACTCCACCCTCCATGCCAAGGAGACCCCAGGTGCTACAACTCCCATTATACCATGAATCTGCCATGACTCTTAACTTCCTGAAGGGGGGATTGCCAGGAAATAAGGGTGGAGTTAAGAAGCCACCCTTGGTATAAAACTGAACACTTGTGGGCCTGCACTCTCTTGGGGTTTGCCTGTCTTAAGCAAGCTCTTGGGGTTCCAGCTCAGACAGAATTACTGGTTGGATGCCTTTATGAATTAATTTCTCTCATTCTTTCTCTCTGTCTCTCTGTCTCTCTGTCTCTCTCTCTCTCTCTCTCTCCCTCTGTCTCTCTCTTCTCCGCCCACTGGGTTCCCCCTCTTTACATTTACCTTTGTAAATAAACCTTTTATTAACCTTTCTATGTGTGCTTAAAGTTGGGTCTTATTCTAAGCAAGCAGATGAGGACTCACACCCAGGCCATCCATTTTATTTTGGGGTTGCCCTGTAACAAAGCAACTAAAAAGGTTGCAGATTATCCCAGCTTCAGCACAGAGCCTACCCATATCTCTCTTGTTTCAGGTAAGAATCTACACCACAGGAAGTTCAAGGGTAATAAGTAATAAGGGCACAGCAGTGACAGAATTTAGAATTAGAATAGAGTCCAGGACTTCAGAATCCAATGTTTTTTTCACTTTACAAAGCTGAAGGCTAATGTTATCTGAATCCATCTCCAGGAAAGGAGCGGAACTTAAACTATACTACCTTGAGAGGGTTAATTTAGAAAGAATGATATTTCTGGGCCTCCCTGGTGGCGCAGTGGTTAAACGCTGCGCTGTGGCACTGTTGGCAGCGGAAACGCAAGTTCAATGCCCAGCCTGGGAGATTCCCACATGGTGCAGGCAGACCTCTCCTGCCTCCCCCGCTGCTCCCCTCAGCAGTGTATTTTGGTCGATCTGCCTGTTCTGCTCCCCACTCTGTCTCTGGTGAACCCTCCTGCCGCCCCACACCTCTGGCCTGTACCCCAGCTTGTATACATAAATAAATAAATATTTTTTAAAAAAAGAAAATGATATTTCTATCCATTGGGAGACAAAACTTTTTAGGGACTTTTACTGGAAACTGTGGATCTTTCTTCCCTGCAGAGGTTTTGTTACATGGCACAAATGAAACTTGGACACCAGGACTAACAAGAAGCAGGTTTATTGTACTAGTAGTGACTCAGAGGATTCAGACCCAAAGGCTGAGACCCATTTGTAGAAAGTCAGAGACTTATTTACATTTTCAGTTTCTACAAGGTTCCAGGTGGGTTTGCACTGGCACTGTACATGGTCAGATATGGCATGGCTACATACCAAGAAGTGAGTTGTATGGCAGCATACCCTGGTTGCATACCAAAGAGTGAGTAAACGTTCAGTAGTCATGGCACTCCCACCCACCCAGGTCCATTCTGCTTCATGGTTAACATCTGACAAGATTCCTACCAGAAACTAAGTTGCATACCAGGAACTGAGCTAAAGGTCTTTACTAAGACCCCTCAACTGCTTATCTCAGGTCACCATGCTTCATTTTCAGTCAACAGATCCCTGAGTTCCACACTCTCAGAACAATTAGGGGTTAGAAGGTACTTGAATTTTAATGCTTGAAAGATAAGAATTGTGTGCACATTGTAAGTATTCTGGGAATCCCACCCCCCCACCCCCAACAGTCAAGAGAGCAAACAAACCTATCTGCATGGATTTAAACTTAGAACCTGCTCCATTCAGTTCTTTGAAGTACCCATGCAAGAATCTGCTGCCTGAGGGTAAACCAGCCTTTCACCTTCTAAAAACCAAGGAGCAGAATAAAGAGGATTTAAACAATTGGGACCCAGTCTTTTCATTCTCCCCAGTACATTCTTTAGAAAGGAAGAGATTAAACTCAAGCAATTGCCCTCCTTTGTGCACAGAATAGCATGACCTTTCTTTAGGACAAAATAACATAGGAAATGGGAAGATTTAGGCCTAACAGGAAAACCAGACACTCCTTGTCAAGAATAAATGCACTTGGATGTCTATGAGTCACTATTCCTATTTATATAAATTAAACTCAAACTTGTGATTGTTGGAACAGTTGTCACACAGTAAAATTGGTGGGACTGCTTCCTTAGTTCAACTTTGATTATCTAATAAACATTGTCTATTACTGAGACTTTTATTTCCATCAAGAGTATGATATAATTAAGACTTCATTTATAAGTAAGAAGCTTATGTAAGATAATCTTTTTTCTGGTAATGGTAGAGGGAATGATTAAAGTAGATGTCACTAGAAAAAAATACTAAAAAAATGTTTTAAAAAATTATCCAAATAGGGCCTCCCTGGTGGGGCAATGGGTTAAGCGTAGCGCTGTGGAGCTGTTGGCAGCTGCAGCGCGAGTTCAGTGCCTGGCCAGGGAGAATCCCACATGGCACAGCAGACCTCTCCTGCCTCGCCCGCTGCTCCCCTCAGCAGTGTGTTTCAGTTGATCTGCCTGTTCTGCTCCCCACTCTGTCTCTGGTGAGCCCTCTCACTGCCTCACACCTCTGGACTACACCCCAGCTTGTATGCATAAATAAATAAATCTTTAAAAAAATATGCAAATAAATTTAAAGATCTCATCGGCCTTCTTTTTTTTTTTTAAAAGATTTATTTATACAAGCTGGGGTACAGGCCAGAGGCGTGGGGCGGCGAGAGGGTTCACCAGAGACAGAGTGGGGAGCAGAACAGGAAGATCAGAAATACACTGCTGAGGGGAGCAGCGGGCGAGGCAGGAGAGGTGTGCCGCACCATGTGGGATTCTCCCAGGCTGGGCGTCGAACTCGCATCGCGCGCTGCTGACAGCTCCATAGTGCAGAGCTCAACTGCTGTGCCACCAGGGAGGCCCTCATCAACCTTCTTAAAGAATTCATGAATGAGGGAGCACCCCAAGTAGAAAGGCTACCAGGACTGTAAAAAATGGAAGGTTCTGATAGCAAAAAGCAGGGTGGGACAAGATTATAATCAAAAGAAACAAAGAGATGATGATTTCATGAAAAAGCACCTTCTCTTAGGGGAAGGGGCGGTCTTATCATGCCCATTACTTCCCTATTGCTGGAAATTTCAGATAGATTTGTTTAAATTTTCACTTTGAGGAGAGCTGAAAGTGCAGTTAGGATAGGTATTAAGTCTTGGTGGGGCCACCAGCATAAATGATTCATTTTGGGTTTGTTGTTCTTTTTTTAACAGAAGCAAAAGGAACTTGACGATATAATGGACATTAAGGCCAAGATGATCCCAGACTTCCTGACATGGTGTGCAATGGGGCCATGGTTTTGAAATCACTGTGGAAGGTTTAATCCCCAATAGTGGGCGTGAGCCGGATTTGGGGTCAGGGATCCAGCGCCATGTAGGGAAAGAGAAAGGGACAGCTTAGGAAGGGCCCTACGTAACACTGTTTTTCTCTGCGATAAGCAGAGAACCCAAGAAAGATAAAACTCTAGGGACAGTGAAGAATAAGAGGGTGCGTCAGGTAAGGGGCTTTGCCAAAATGAGAGACAGTTACAGCTCTGTCAGAGCACCTAGATACCCCCATCACTCTCACTTCCAGGTAATATTCTAGTGTCCACACCCAGAGAGTTTTCCCTACTGTCTCTTCCATCATCTTCCATCATCTCAGGTCAATAAAGCCCAGAAAATGAGTGGAGTGGAGTGGCAACACGGGAGAGAGATGGGTCAAGTGAGGAGATAGCCTTCAACCCTGCACATCTGCTCCCTTCAACCTTTCCATTATAACTTGAGTAATACCTAGCAACTAGTTTAATGTTTCAATGTATTGTAACTACTGTAATTGTGCTCTTCCCAGCACCCTGCAACATTTTCCCTGGCAACATTTCCCAGGGAAAGGGGAGGTTCCAAGTTCCCTTCTCCACCCTAATAAAGGGTAGAGCTGGGCAGGAAGGAAAAGCTAGAGAAGACAGAAAGAAGGAAAGGGGGCAATAAAAAGGAAGACCTGGAGGAAATACAAGGATTAGAGAGACATGTGAAGAAGCTGCACTTGCTCCTTGGCCTTGGGCTTATAACAGGGATTTGACAGACATGGAAGAAGACACTTGAAAAAGACAGAGATTGGGTGAGAGACCTGTGGGAAGGCTGACAGTGGCAGCCTTTATCTTGACTTGGGTTTAATTTTGCTCTTTTCCTCCCAGACTTGCCTGGCCACTTCTGCCCCTTTTCTATGGGTCCCCACCAGAAGGTGCCTTAGATTGTGGCAGCTTTTGGGCCTCAGTGGTTCTGCTTTGGGCCAAATTTATTTGTCTGGGTATTTACCTATGAAGGGATGCGTAATTCTGGGTGTTTTAGTTGGAAACTACTTTAACTATATTCTTTCTCTTTCTCTTCTATCACACACTAATTGTATTAAAGTTCCTTTCTATTGAAGGTCTTACACACTAGAGTATGTTTTGTCTTGACAAGACGGATAGTGAACCTATTTATTTATTTATTATTTTTTTAAGATTTTTATTTATTTATACATACAAGCTGGGGCACAGGCCAGAGGTGTGGGCGGCGAGAGGGTTCACCAGAGACAGAGTGGGGAGCAGAACAGGCAGATCAGAAATACACTGCTGAGGGGAGCAGCGGGCGAGGCAGGAGAGGTCTGCCGCGCCATATGGGATTCTCCCCGGCTGGGCATCAAACTCTCATTGCGCGCTGCCGACAGCTCCACAGCACAGCGCCCAAACGCTGTGCCACCAGGGAGGCCCGGATAGTGAACCTATTTAGAGCAGGCAGTTTGGGGAGTTTTGGGGTGCCCCTCATCCTTACTCTCTGACACTATTACAAAGGTCTTTTTAAGTCATACACATTTTTGGAACCAGCGAATTCATCAAACAACTATATCTCTAGGGAACAAAATAAATGTCTATGTAAAGGATTGTTCTAATTTTGCAAATGAAAATATAAACAATTAATTGGGTAAGTGATAATTGAGGGGAAAGGACAAAAGTACATTGTAGGGTATCATTTAATAAGGTTAAACAATAAACCCCACTCATTGCCCTGCAAACAAGTTTGAAAGGCTTGAATAGATAAAAGAATCTTTAGTTGTCATGGGAACCAGGCCATAAGGCTGACAACAACCACCAAAAAAACCAGCCCAGTTCCAGCTACACAGAAGCAGGGCCAGGACATATTCTGTGTCCAAAACCCAACAATGAAGACCAGACACCCGAGTAGATAACTGGTGCAAACTGGTGTCCCAAATAAGCAAGGCTGAGAAAACAGAGTATAAAAGGGAGCCTCAAATCCTTCCATGAACAGATGATATCTCCCTTCTTGTCCCCTCCCCCTCACTCTGTTGCAGGGTATTTCAGTAAATCCGCCTTTTCTGTTCTCCACTGTTTCTGATTAATTCTTTCACCTCCCTGGGCCTCTGTCCAGCACCCGGATTTTCTCACAACATTTATTTTCATTTAATTGCTGCTATTTTTTTTTTCACTAGAGCTTCAACTCTCCTTTCATTCTGTTGAAAGACACATAAAACAAATGCTTTAATAAATGTTTTGATTATGTATCAAATCAGAGATGCTATTTTACATGTGATGACAATGAGTTGTCTGCTATATCTTATTAAGTATGTTGAAGATTCTACATTATGACCATTTTGAGAGCTCATTGCAATAATGCAAAAGGATGAAAAACAAGAATCCAAAGTGTTGGAGTTACCCTGTAACAAAAGTAGTAATAGGAAAAATAAATGACACTAACTCACCAAACCAACAGAGTTAACATAGTTAACTCCTATCTCAACGTTTGAAGGATTCTGGATGGAGAAAATGGGAAATCTAGAAAGAGTCCCCAGCATCAGGAACTGGCAAGAATCCAAGGACCCTTGGACATTGTTCTCTTACAAGAGTGTCATAAAGTTGTGAATAACAACACATCATATCTTCTAGCTAGGAGCAGGGTTCAATGGGAAACTATCTTTAGAAGAGCAGCAATTTCTTTAATTACACTCTTGGACATAAGGAATCTAAGCTTAGAGCAATCTGTGCAGAAATGGTTATTATAGAATATACAACTGAATCAGTCCTCCTATCTGGTCAAAAATAGCCTCCCACTGGTAACTCAAATCCTTTAAGAGCTGTATCATATATTATAAGAATAGGGATATTAGTTCCTGCACTAATTCTAGGGTGGAAAACCACTGGCCACAATGTGCATTTATTTAAATATGAAGATGTGAAATTTCCTTTGCTGGCTAAAAACATTTCATTTTTACAAATACAAGCAAATATCCAAATCTGAAAGTGATGATCCAGGCATCAAAGAGTCTGCTGTTCTGTACAATAATCTGTAGTGGTTCTCAAATTCCATGTGCACAAGAATACTATGCACCGTGATATTTGTGAAAAATACCAACAGCCTGGTACTCTGATTCGCTAGGGATTGGGGGAAGACTAATTTATTTAACTGATCTGATTAGTTAAATTCATGTCAAAATTTAAGAAAAATTCCAAATAAAGCTTTTCATCAATATCTGCAAAATAAATTGTCTCCAGGATTTAGAAGGCATGTTTGCTTTCTGGAAAAAAAACCAAACACTTGTTTTCCCCTTTTGTTTTTTCTGTGATTAGGACTGAAAACTTCTTTTCATGTGGAGGAAGCTAGATAACTTCTATAGGGATGTGAAAAGTTAAAGGTAAGACTAGAAAGATGCATTGAGGAAACATGTGAGGTTCCTTGATCTATGTATTTGGGAAGCAGTTATGCTTTCTGCAGTTTAAAGTTGCCTCTGTGGTTGCTGTGGTTGCGAGTAGTGCAGGTAGTGTTACTATACCCAGGTCTTCAGTAAGACTTTGCAGACTCTTAAATTTTAACATTATGGGCCTCCCTGGTGGCACAGCGGTTGAGCGCTGCGCTGTGAAGCTGTCGGCAGTGCGTGACGCGAGTTCGACGCCCTGCCGGGGAGAATCCCACATGGCGTGGCAGACCTCTCCTGCCTCACCCGCTGCTCCCCTCAGCAGTGTATTTCTGATCTGCCTGTTCTGCTCCCCACTCTGTCTCTGGTGAACCTTCTCACCACCCCACGCCTCTGGCCTGTACCCCAGCTTGTATGCAAAAATAAATAAATCTTTAAAAAAATTATCTAAAAAAATTTTTTTGACACTATGCTTTAGGAAATAAAATCTGGATATCAGTTCATGGAGGGGGAAGGAGCAATCATAGACCAGGGAAAACCAGTCTTAAGGCAAGAGATATTCTGCATTGTAGGGAACTAGGGTTCATTAAAGTGACAGCCCAAAATCAGAACTTCTTTTGGAACATGCAAAAATACCTTTCAGATTGCTAGAAAAACTTTGCAGTGAGAATCTGACAAGTTTTAAATTTCAAAATCAAGTGTCAAAATCAAGTAGTAGCAGGTTCATGCTACTACTTGAGTATTCTATGGAGCTGTGATTCTTGACAGTTAAAGACCTCAGGAAAATATACATAATATTTGTAGTGAAAATAAGCATGATCAGTGAGGTGGGAGAAAAGTCGCGTATATGGGCCAGTATAAGGAAAGTATCACAACTCAGTTTAGAAAATCATCAATCCCATAAGGAAGTAAATCTTCCTTATGGTAAGCTCACATCACTCCAAAGATAGGAGTTTACCTTCTCTCAACCTGGCCACTGGTAATAACATCAGCAACTTTCATGCTTGGGAGGTAATAATCTAGGCCAATTCTAAGTATAAAGTATGGCAATAACTAAGTTCAACCACTGGTTCTCTTCATAAACCACAAGAATACATCCTCTATATTTATTTATATATTGACATGGGTCTTTCCCCTCTGTCACTGAAAGATAATATAAGTAAGTATCTTTCCTTTCAGAGAGGCCCTTTTTAAATAGCTGCATGAAGGACTCAAATAGAATTGTGTGTGGAGAAAAAAAATATATACTAGGCCAATCAGATCAATCCAATGAGGTGATCAAAAACACAGTCCCCTCGTATTTATTTATTCATCCATCCATCCATCCACCCACCCACCCACCAACCCATCCAATCCTTCATTCATTCTTTGACATATTTAATTGCTCTATGATGACCAATATTAAATTCCTTGGAAAGTGTCTCCTAGCCGCCACCACCTCCATCATTAACTTCGTGATCTTACCCAGTTTCATGATTTTAAAAACAATCTGTACCCTGGTGAGTACCTCCAGCTTCTTATTTGGATCTATCCCATGAACGCTGGTCTCATAGTCAACTGACTCTTCAACATCTGCACTGAAATAACTAACATGTATTTTTCTATCAACAATCCAATATTTAATTCTTGATCTTTCCCCTCCTAAACTGCTCTTATCATAGTCCTCCCTTATCAGTTAATAGCAATCCCATACCAGTTACTCAGTCCTTATATATTGGCATCATCCTTGACTCTTTGTCTTATATCATTGTTTCAAATCTCTCAAAAAACCTATCACAATTTCTAAACCTTGACACTACCATCATTCTCTTGTATTATTCCAATTGTCTCCTGATACTGCGTTTGTGTGCACAAATCATTCAAACAATGCCAGTGATGATGACATATATTTTCCATATCGTAAAACTTTAACAAAGTTTAAACCATCGAACCAGTTGTCTACTATTTCATGCAATCTTCAAATTAATAAGACGATCTATTTTATTTTATCAAACGTTTAAATTTCATGTAACCACATAGAAAGATTCTAGAGGCTATCACATACAATATTCAAACTGTATAATACCAACTAAATTTTTGAGAATAATAATATAAGTAGTTGGGCCTCCCTGGTAGCCCAACGGGTTGTCTCAGCACTATGAAGCTATCTGCAGCCACTGCAGCATGAGTTTGATCCCTGGCCAGGGAGGTTCCCACATGGTGCAGCAGACCTCTCCTGCCTCGCCCGCTGCTCCCCTCAGCAGTGTACTTCAGTCGATCTGCCTGTTCTGCTCCCCACTCTGTCTCTGGTGAATCCTCTCACTGCCCCCACACCTCTGGTCTGTACCCCAGTTCTTGTATGCATAAATAAGTCTTTAAAAAAAGGAATATAAGTACTTATTTTTGCTTCCCTCCTATTCATTCTATAATCTATTCTCATAGTTATGCTACTGAAACCTTAAGAAAAGGTTTCTTTAGTAAAAATGTAGGTGTAGCCTATCATATCACTTAGATTAAAAGACTAAATCATTGCAAGGGTTTTACAAGACTTTTTGAGAATTTAGGTCCTATAGGTCTTCAATTTCACTTTCAATGGCTGCCCCTCTTCTATTTCTCCAATCACACTAGTCTCCTGATGAATTACATCAACCAGGGATATTCTTGTAACATTTGTACTTACAGTTGACTCTGTCAAGAACTTTCTTCCCATTGCTATAAACTAGTTTGTTCCCTTATTCCCTTTGGGTTTTACTAAAATGCTATCGTCTCAGGGAGGCGTCTCTGATTTAAATGTAATGTCACATATGAGTGAAATCATAGTATCAATTGAAGTTATCAGAAGGTGGGTAAATCAGGAAAAAGAGGACAATGGCGTAGAGATAGAATTGGACTTTGAGTGGTAGAATTAATGTACTATGTACACCCGTTGATATTTTTGAAGTCAGATACAAGGTCCTGCCTGCTACATGTTGATTTTTTTAGTGATGCATACCTGAAACTTTTAAGATGATATAATGCACTCTGACATCAATAAAACAGATAAAAATAAGCATAATGCCTTTTCCTTTTATTCCTATTTTCTTTGTCACTGCAGCACTTATTAATAACACATTATATATTTGATTTACATATTTTTACTGCTTATCCTGTCTTTACTGGAATGGGATGTGTTTCATGGATATGTTTTGTTCATGCTGTAACTCTATATCTTAATTACTCCTGACATATTTTGCTACTCAATACATGTTTCCTGGTAAAGTCAGTGAATTAATTCAACCTTTAGGGATATTTTTCTCTATACCATTGTCATGACAACTGTGAAAATTTTAGAAAGATTTCAACGGAATTAGTTAAAAATGGGAGATTACCAAGTCATGTTTTGCTTTCTTTTTTTATATTTACTATTGATGAATCCAGCATCTGTATATGATTGATGTTTTATTAACTGGAAACAAAATTCCTCCCTACGATTTCTTTTGGAAAGTAAACCTAATGAAAATACATTATTAATTTATTTTCCCATTTAAAAGTTTCTTTATCTTATCACACAAATTATAAAAATTGACACTGTTAAGAATTTCATAGAGCCGTCTGGGCTGTTTTGAAGTGGTTTTCCCTCACCACTCCTTGACTCTTGTTCTGCCATTTAACTCACATGGCAAATTAAACAAAAGAGCAGATGGAGTTACAACCTGTAGATGTTTCATTAGCGTCTTCATTATTCAGAGGCACTCATTTATAATACCCCAGACACAGTCCTTGCTATGACGCATAGAAGATCGTTGGCTAAATCTGATAAGTTAATATACCCTGGTCTTGTTATTTTCCCCCGAGTCCCTCAGTTTCTCTCTTCCTTCCTTTTTTAACTTTTTTTTTCCCTTAGAAGGGGACAGTATTCAGGAGGATAACATGGGCAGGATATAACTGCTTGCCTCCTACCCAACAATTCAATTTTTTCCCAGGTTTTAGTATGTTATGCATGCTAGTAATATTAAGTATATTAATCCATAGATAATTAAGAAATCAAACCATAAATTCCAGAAATTTTCACTTGTTCATACTTAAAATTTTAATTTATGTTGCACAGAAAATCTTACTCCCCTACCTAATCATTTGCAATTATTTTCCATATTTCTGTGCTTACATACTCATTTTGAAGTTTCAGTTTCTTCACGTGTCTATACACATTAACATTTATAGTATTTACCTGACTTTTATGAAACATAAACAGCTTTTAAAAGAACAAAGGAAGGTATATTATTTCATTTATTTACTGACATTTCCACGAGGCTTTGAATATTGCTTTTCGGTCTGAAATTTTTTTTTCCAGTTTCTTCCAATATGAAAATACCTGTTTCCCATGATTAGATATTTTTGTAGGGGAAAAAAATCAATAAATTTATGAACTCTTATATCTTAAAAAATCAAGAGAGTTTATGAACTATAATGTTTTCTGTATTCCTACTGCATTTATATGTACTTTATAAATGGAAATAAAAGTGCTTTATTTCTATTACTAGCACTTACTCAATCATGTATTTATTTCCATGTCAATTTCTTGTACCTCATGAGTTTAGATTTATGCCTAATCTTAGAATTTACTATTGAATGTACTTAAAAAAATGATGTTGTAGTTAGTGGATATATGATGGTTCTATTTTGTGCTAAATTATTTTCTCTGTAAATGTTATTTTAGGTTTTACCATATATAGGTATCCTTATTCTCATGGATATACACTTATTTGCTGTATTTTGTCCCCTTAGTTTCTAAATTCAAACTCTTATTTACCTGTAACAGTACAGATTATTAAACATCTCTCCACACTCTATTTTACTGGACTGACCCACATTGGGTGTTTTGATTCAGGTAATAAAATACATTTACAAATTTTAATAAAAATCAAGTACATTAGTTTTCTAGCAGGGAGAAATATTTATAATTATTTTAAGATATTTTCTTGGTTAAGCATTATTATCATTTTCCCCTTGGTCTAAGGATATGAAAGAGACAAATTATGTCAAATACTTTGTTATTTTTTTTGTTAATGCATTTTAATAATTAAAGTAGGCTTACATCATTGAATCTGTTTCAAGGAGTTATAGGTTTAAAGCTCTATAAAAATATATTTTCACACCCTTCCATCACCAAGGCCCCAATAATCTGCCACCATGTTTCCACATACCTTTTTTGAGATGTCATTTTTTTAATCCTCCTGAATGATAAGAGACCTGAAATTCCTCACATAAGGTGAAGCATAAATAAACATAAAGTTTATTTATTTGCATTATGATCTCTCATAACTCTGAGTAGGAAGAAAATACCCTGTTACTCACTTGTAAGTGCCTAGAGGATTAGTGCAATAATATCTTTAAAGTCAACATGAGTAGATAGAAAGAAAATATTATGTGTTTTGTTAATATTCCAGTCACTGATGCTAGTGTAAGTATATTCAGTAGGCTAATGTGCTTAAAATTTGATTTTGGAAAAGAAGAGGAATGGAAGATTTAAATACATAGAGTATAAAAGTGGTTCAAAAAGACGGTTTTTTAAAGATTTATTTATGTATACAAGCTGGGGTACAGACCAGAGGTGTGGGGTGGCGAGAGGGCTCACCAGAAACAGAGTGGGGAGCAGAAAAGGCAGATCGATGGAAGCACACTGCTGAGAGGAGCAGTGGGCGAGGCAGGAAAGAGAGGTCTGCTGCGCCATGTGGGAATCTCCCCAGCCGGGTGTCGAACTCAACTTGCAGCTGCCTACAGCTCCACAGTGCAGCCCCTAAAAACGCTACACCACCGGGGAGACCCCAAAAATACATCTTTGATTGCTTTTTGTTAAATAAAAATCATGGTGAATTACTGATCTTATTATATATCATTATTCACTCAGACATTCCCTTTCCACATTCCCAAGAGAGGTAAAAGAACATGCAAGGGAAAATAATGTCCCACTCTTTGATGACGTATCTTGGAACCTAAACCTAAATGCAAAGTACTCTTAGTCAGGATGAGTGAAAATCCTAAGAGCTTACTTCCTCTAGATGTACACATTCTCCCATTTCCCCTTCTTCTGTTGACTCAATTCACTTAACAATAAAGCTCACAACTAACCAGAGGCATGGCTTCTTTAAGCCGGGATGTCAATTGTGACAAATCGGATGCTGATCCTATTTCCCTGTCTTAGACTTCCGTGAATCTGTGCATAATGACTTCTAGAAGATATCTATGCTTTGGAGAAGGTAGAAAATCCATTTACAACCTGTTCAAGGCCTGGGCATGCAGTCAAAATTACCCCCTCCTGATGTTTTGCTAACATGTTTCCTGTTTTAGCATTTCTCTACATTTTACGTTGTAGATTGTCTCATATTTAAAAACAAGGAGACATGAATGCTTGATTTGCTACGGTTACCCACAGACCATTTGCAAGTCTACTGTCAACAGGATGAGTAGAAAAATCAGACCCACAATGTTTCATGTCATTCCCATCCTGTACTTCAACTACATCATGAGTTGATTAATTATGGTATTGCCCATTTACCTTTTATAAACATTTTCTTCTCTGTAACTAGTCTTAGAGTAGTAACCCAATTACTTCTCTGGAATGTTCCACAAAGCATAAGCCACTATCATCTATAACTGTTTCAATACTTTGAAATCTAGTCAACTAATGTCTGAAATATCTTGTATAGACTATCTTCTTCTTATCTTTAAATTTGCCCATTTTCATATTTATCAACAAAAATATGCTCATAAAATACTATTTTATTGTTAAAGACATTAGAATCCTTATCGTTACCCTCCTTTCCATTTCTGTTTTCAGTTGTCAGTTCCTTTTTTGTTTTATTGTTTGTTTTCTTGGAAAGAAAGTTCTCTTTGCAGTCAATTATTTCCATTTAGTATAACAGTTCAAATTTTTTTTTCATTTTCAATAATCCTGTGGTGATATACTTACATGTGGGTTTTGGGGTTAACTTACTTAGGGTATAGACTTTTTCTAACTTGTGTTTTGATATTATTAAGCAATTTGGGGAGAAAACACAGCCATTATCTTTTACAATACTACCCTGCACTTTGTCCCCTCTCTTCTTCATGACTCTTACTGCACTATATTTCATATGTCCATATATCACCTATGAGCTTTTCTGTATTTTTCATTGTTTTTGCTGTGTTTCAGTCTGAATATTTTTCATCTAATTTCAATAACTGATATCTTACAATCTGCTTTTATTGCCTATATTTCTTTTGGTCTTGTTTTTCGGTATAATGGAAAATTGTCTGAAAACTTAGTGCTGTGTTAAGTCTATTAAGTATCACACTGGGTTAACCCATTTCTTACAGTTTCCTCTGGAGTGGGTTTACCCCACCATGCCCTGATAAAGTATGAGATGATCTTAATTCAAACAGGAATTCAGAGGCTTTAACCTGGATCGCAGCTTCTGACAAGCTCATTCTACTGTGAGTTATCTTCTTTGTAGGATTACTCATCCAAAAGTCCCATCTAAAAGCCTAGGTCATTAAATAACACTCTTCTTTCTCTTTTTTAAAAAGATTTATTTATTTATGCATACAAGCTGGGGTGTAGGTCAGAGGTGGGGGGTGGTGAGAGGATTCACCTGAGACAGAGTGGGGAGCAGAACGGGCAGAGCTACTGAAGTACACTGTTGAGATTAGCAGCGGGTGAGGCAGGCTCTCCTGCGCCATATGGGAATCTCCCCGGCTGGGTATCGAGCTCGTGCTGCAGTGGCTCTGGACAGCCCCACGTGCTGCGCTTAACCTGCTGCATCACCAGGGAGGCCCAATAACACCTCTCTGTCTTCTCCTGATAACAATTATATTTTCATAGCATCAGGTAATTATTGAAGCCTCCACTACTGGGATTTTAGTGACTTTCAGTTTAGTTTCCCTGCCTTTTGATTGGAAATAGCTTAAAAATTAAGCAAGTACCTTCAAGGGAAATTTGACTTCACACTTTATCCCTTCTTTCACAGAGAGATGTTAGTCTCTTAAGGCCTGGCTACCTTGATAGCTGTACACTTCAATTTTATCTCACTTGCTTTGTGAGTCTGCTAAAAGTTCTTTTAGATTTTCTGTCTTGAATGAGTGGCACTTGACAATACTTGCAGCATCTTGCTCCATACCAAGAATGGGCAGATTTCCTAGGAAATTTCAGCTCACAAATATCTGCTAACATCTCTGTGTGGACTTCTTCCTAGGAATTTGGTCCTTCAATTTCTGTAGGATTCAGTGGTTATCTAATGACATGCAATGTGAAGGTACGAGTTTGAATATATCGTCTTTTAAGACTGTCTCTTTTAATTGCTTTGTAGCGCGAACATCAGTCTTTCATAAGCTACATGATTACAATGAGAAACACAATCCAAAAGCACTACTTCCTAATAAGATCACATCGGACATTAGCATTTCAGAAGACAAATTTTACGGGGACACAAAATTCAGACCAAAGCACAAGGAAATGAGAGGCTGCAGCAGGGAGTAGAACTTTTTAAATTATTTTCTCGAACCTTTTTCCTACACAGTCAGCATCAGTTCTTTGCGAACTCAGGCTACAGGCACACCTCCCCTCAAGCACCATTTGCTGACACTCAGCTAAGCAAAGGGGTTTTCTTAGTCTCCTTAGCAGTTTCTCATTAAGTTATATGTTACTTCTTAGAATTTATATTTCCTTGCCTCTTCCATATTTTTTGCATATTTGGAGGGGGGGTAATATAACCAGCATCTTTAAACATCTTGGTAAGAATTTGAGGCTTGAGTGCAATAAATTCCTTTCATTTGTTTCCTCTCCAATGGCTCTATAAAAACTTTTGTTCTTCATTATGGTGGAAATAGTAACTTTACAAAGATGTCCATTCCCTAATCTCCAAACTCTTTGAATATGCCATGTTACATGGCAAAAAGGATTGTTAAGATGTTATTAAGGTGACTAATCAATGACCTTAAGGCATAGAGAATATATTATTGCATTATCCAGGTGTGCCAAATTTAATTACTTGAGTCACAGAAGCAAATAACATTTCCCAGTTAAAAGCAGAAGAGACTCAGAAGAAAGATGAGTCAAAAATATTGCAAGTGAAAGAAGGAATTGACTATGAATGAAGGAGCAACATGATGAAGAATAAAAGTGGTAACTGAATCTAGAGTGAACCCCAGCTGACAACCAGCAGGAAAACAGAGAACATGGCCCTCCAACCAAGGGAAATTTAATTGTGCAAACATCTTAAATGAACTTGGAAACCAATCCCCCCAACCCCCAGTGTCTTCAGAAAAGTTTAAGTCAGTAAACCCTTTGATCTTAAACTTGGGGGAACTGAAACAGAAGAAACAAACCAACCTAGATTTCTGATCAACAGAAACTGTGAGAAAATAAATTACCTTGCTAAGGTATTAAATTTATAATAATTTGTTACAGCAGGTATGTAAAGCTAATAAACTCATATGCAAACTGTCCTTAACATTCTCCAGATTCAATCAAGTATTTTAAAGATTCAATGCAATATCTAATAAAATTACAGTATTTTTGATTAAAAAAGCTATTATAAAATTCATATGGGATCTTAAGGTGTCCCGAACAGCCAAGAAAAAAATTTGAAGAACAAAGCAGAGGTCTCACACCTGCTGATTCAAAATTAATTACAAAGATACTGTAACATAAAGCACAGTATTGCATAAAGTCAGAAATATAGACAGATGGAGTAGAATAGAGAATCCAAAATAAAACCTTTACAGATAGATATAGTCAAATGACCTTTGAGCAGAGTATCAAGATGATAAAATGGGGAAAAGGCAGTTTTTGTATTAAACAGTACTGACAAAGGTGGATATCCACATAACCAAGAATGAGGCCTAACCTGCACCTTACACCAAACTAAAAGAAAAAAAAATAATATCTCAAAATGGACTAGGAATCTAAATTTAAGATCTACAATTATAAAAATGTCAGGAGAAACCCAAGGGGGAAAACTTTCTGTCACTGAATCTGGCAGCGATTTTTTGTTTTGCTTTATGTACTTTTTTTTTTTTTGTAAACTCTTCAGGTTTGTTGGTATAAAAGTCATTTCTGGTTTTTGAGAGTTTTTCAGTGGCAAGACAGAAAACTAAGCACTGACTTTAACTGCTATTGGTATGACTATTTTTTTTCTTTTATGGTTTCATGTTTTTCACTAGATTATATTTTATTTAGATACAATAAAAAATATACATACTGAGGGCCTCCCTGGTGGCGCAGCGGTTAAGCGCTGCGCTGTGGAGCTGTCGGCAGCGGCGACGCGAGTTCGACGCCCGGCCAGGGAGAATCCCACATGGTGGGGCAGACCTCTCCTGCCTCGCCCGTTGCTCCCCTCAGCAGTGTATTTCTGATCTGTCTGTTCTGCTCCCCGCTCTGTCTCTGGTGAACCCTCTCGCCGCCCCACGCCTCTGGCCTGTACCCCAGCTTGTATGTAAAAATAATAAAAAAATAAATCTTAAGATATATATATATATATATAAATATATATATATATACACATACACACATACTGAACATGATTTGGGGTTTAGTGTCAAAGCTCTCCATATGTTACCACACCACACCCACCACTAAACACCAAAAGTCTTCCACCATAGTTCTTTGGGCCACTTTTCCCCAACTCCACCCTTCCCCTTCTGGTAGCTTCAATTTTCAGTCAGATTTTTAGGGTTTGTTTTGTCCACTCTTTTGTTTTCTGTCTTTTTTTTGTATTATTTTTGTTTAGGTAACAATGGCTTACACCACTGTATAAAATGTGGGTCACATCTCTTCAGATGTATGTTACAACACCACTTCTAACACCAAAGCAGCCAGAATTTCCTTATAGCGGGGGATGTCCTTCTATCTCCTTATGTTGCTATCTAAGTCCTTTAAGTAACATCTTGTAGTACTTGTTCAATAAGTCTTTTACCTCCTTAGTTAGGTTGATTCAGTCATATTTAATTCTTTTTGGAGCAATTATAAATGGAGCCTTTTTCTTAATTTCTTTTGCTTCTTGTTGGCTATACATCATTGTACTATTCCATTCCATTTTCAAAGTGGTTCACATACCTGCTTGTTTTGAGGGGGGCCCAGAAAGGAAGGGTTTTCAGTAGGTCCACGCTATCATGTAAGCTGCTCTGACACTGGGGCAAATGATCTGATGTTGCCTGAAGTTTCAGTGGCAGACAGAGAAGCTATTTTGGTGTTTCTTATAGATAAACTGCAGCACAGGTTCTTAGGGATCTGGAGCAAAGCTCTGCCTCCTCTATAGATCATGACTCTCCTTTTGAGAATAGCTTTTTGCCTTTCTACTGGGCCTTAGCAGAAAATAAATGCTTAGACATGTGCCACCAAATTCCCGTGTGACCTAAGCTGCCCTTCATGAACTAGGTGATCCCGATCTGGAATCCAGCAAGTCATAAAGTTTACCATACACACAAGCACTCGGTCATCAAACAGAAGTAGTATATATAAGATTGCGCCTGACTAGGTCCTGAAGGCAGACAGCAGTTGTGCAAAGAAGTGGCTCAGCTGCCTATGGTTCCCATGCCTTCTGTGCTATCTTCTTTCTTTCAGCTGGCACCAATGTTCTCATGAGTAGTTCACCACTCTAAGTAGGTTAATACAGATAAAATTTGGACTTTATTGACATTATATGGATACCACCCAAAGGAGGACATCTGCAGCACTGAAGCCCTTTTCTGGGATAACCCAAAGGGACAGAAGTATATGGAACTACTTCCAGTGGGTAGAAATTTAAAAAAACTGGTGGTTGGGCCTCCCTGGGTGGTGCAGCGGTTAAGTGCTGCGCTGTGGATCTGTCCGCAGCGGTGACGTGAGTTCGACGCCCGGCCTGGGAGATTCCCACATGGCGTGCAGACCTCTCCTGCCTCGCCCGCTGCTCCCCTCAGCAGTGTATTTCCGTCTCTCTGTCTGTTCTGCTCCCCCCTCTGTCTCTGGTGAGCCTTCCCGCTGCCCCACGCCTCTGGCCTGTACCCCAGCTTGTATACATAAATAAATAAATCTTTTTTAAAAATGGTGGTTAATACTGCTAGAAGGAAAAATAACCAGATGTGTGATTTTATACCTATTTGTACACAGTGACTAATGGCTTGACATGGAGAGATGATGAATACAAAATGAGTGATAAGGGATTTGGGGCAAAAGGTATGTGGATAGAACTCTTTGAGTGGCTGAAAATATGTGTATCCCATGTGAGTGCTAACCAGACGATGATTTTAACAGAGGAGGATTTTTAAGGATCAAATAATGGGATGACCTTTCTTTGAATACCAGTCAGTTGCTTTCCCTAGCTACTCCAGGACTTGGGAACCAAGTGACCATGGTGACAAGAATGAAGGTTATGCACAGGCTTAGAAATTCAGACTTCCATTTACCAAGACTAACCTAGATATGGTCACTGCTGTCTGCCCAGGAGTCAGCAGTACAGATCAACACTGGGCTCCTCACATGGCACCATTCCTCAGGCTGATCAGCCAGTTGCCAGCTGGTAGGCTGATAATTAAGATGGACTATTTACATCATGGAAGGGGCAATACTTTGTTCATACCAGAATATACATACTAGATAGGAATTTTCCTTCCATGGCACGCCTGAGCTTGAATGTCGTATCTCAGCTTGCCCCTATTGCTTGACGAGGTCGCATTAAGGGTTAAAAGAACCTTCATGGAAGTGTTCCTATAAAAAGTCAGAATGGGATATTTCTGCTCATAAACAATTTAAGCATAATATTTTGTAAATTCAAATAAAAACAATAATTAGCTTCTCCACTATGCCTGCATGCACATAGCCTTTCCATTGTCTGAGACCAGACGATTAGGTCCAGGTGCTGAGCCGTCTTTTGATAAAAACGCATTCTTGCCTGGTCAAGGACTAATATTTAAAACATTGCCCACAATTTCCCCCCACTTGCCTCAGAAAAGCCAGCACATAGATTAACGACTTCAGAGGCTGGCACAAGATGGTCTCTTTGTTTAGTCTCGGTTTTCAGTCAAAAAAACACTGAGGCATTAGATAGCAGTCTGGACCCCAGACCCAGGACATAAATATCAAACATCAAAAATTCTCCCAGAAATTTGCTGACCATGTGTCTGTAAAAAATATGTACTCTGCTGTTACCTATGATCTTGTTTATATTATCTTCATAGTTACGCTTAATAACTAACTTTTATAATCCTGCTATTCATAAAATAAAGTAGAGCGGCTTGATCACTCTTTCTGGTGTGTGTGCTGTCTCTCACTCCCTCCCTTTCCCCCCACTCACCGCAGCCTTCTCCACCCTCCTCGAACCGACAATAACTTTGCCTGATGGCCTCCGGCACTTCCACACAATGCTTCAGCCAAAACTACATCTGTGGAGTTACACAATGTCTTATCCACCATAGTGGTTTACGATATTCCATTGTTTTTGGCAAAAGAACTCACTTTACTGCACATAAAGTGCAGTAATAGGGCCTCTGCTCAGGGAACTCACTAGTGTTACTACGTCCTCCATAATCCTGAATCAGCTGGCTGGATAGAATGAGGAAATGGTCTCTCCTAAACTCAGCTACAGGACCAGATAGGTGGAAATTCCTTAAAGGACTAGCTAGTTTTCTCTAGAAGCCTGCGTATTTTCTAAATCAGTTTCTAAAGAAGACAATATGTGTCAGATAGCCAGGATTGATGGGACCAGGAATCAAGTGGTAGAAATAGGAGTAATACCCCTCATTATTACCACTAGCATTACAATAGCAACAATGTTGCTTCCTGTTCTTGGCTGGTCTAGAGGACTTAAGTCCACAGGGAGGAATGTTTCCACCAGGAGACACAACAATGATTTCACTGAGCTGGAAGTTAAGACTGCCACCCAGCCAATCTTGGCTCCTCATGTCTTTGAATCAGCAGGAAAAGAACATAATTACTGTACTGACTGGGTTGATTTATCTTGATTAGCATGGGAAAAAATGGATTCTCTCACACAATAGAAGGAAAGACAAATATTCTTGGAATATAGGAGATTTCTTAAGGCATCTCTAAGTACTACCATGCCCTGTAATCATAGTCAATGGAAAACCACAACAACTCAAATCAGGGAGGACTACTAATCATCCACACACTTCATAAATCAAAGTTTGGAGCACCACACTTAAGCAAAGTACCATTATCAGCTGAGGGACTTGTTGAAAGCAAAGGAAGTAAGGAATGAGTCATGGAAGAAAGTAGTAATAAATACCAGTTATAATCATGTGGCACATTTGCAAAAGTCTAGATTGTAATTGGTATGAGTATTTCTTATTTTGTATTAAATATGTCTTTGTGTATATATAATATATACATATACCACAAATATTATCTTCCCCTTCTTACCCACGTCTAATCTAGTGTAAGATGCATTTTACCACACCATTTAAGTTACAGGCTATGATGGAGAATAATAAACATTACCCAGAGATTTCACATCCCCTCTGGGGAAAGGGTTAGCACATTTTTGTTTGTATAAAAGATAGTTCTCTCATGTTGCATGGAAGTATGGTATTATTGTTATTATTTGCAGATTAAGTATGGTTAAGGGAACGTATATGAGTGTCAAGATGACAAAACATAGACTGAGATGGTTAGTTTTATGCCATAATTTGGCTAGACTATAATAACCAGCTATTCAAATACTAATAAATGTGTTGCTGTGAAGAAATTTTGTGATCGTAACTATCAATTGACTTGAAGCAAAAATCATTCCTGATAATGTGGGAGAACTTCATCCAATTAGATGGAAGTCCTTAAAAACAAACGTGAGTTTTCCCTTAGAAAGAAGAAATTCTGCCCTAGAACTATAGCATCAACTCCTGTCTGAGTTTCCAGTCTGCCAGCCTGCCCTGCAGATTTCAGACTTGCTAGCCCCCACATTCACATCACATCACATTGTGTATTTCAGTTTCTTGAAATCTCTCTCTCCTATCACCCCCCTCTTTTTGTGGGGTGTGTGTGTGTGGGGGGAGGACACGCGCGTGAGCATGACCTCAGGACTGGTGTATATATACTACATGCACACATACATATACTGATTCTATTTCTGCTGAGAACCCAGACTAATACATCAGTCCTGAATTTTTCATATCACTACATTTGATACCTATTAATCTAGTGTGCTGTGCAGACTTTTTTTTTTTCTGGCACCTGGCTATTAACCTAACATTCAGGGAGAAAGAAAATGCTCTCAAATCTTGAACTTAGTGGAGGGTTGTAATTCCCATTAAACAAATTATTCTTTTATGCCATTCTTGTCTTAAAAGGTAAAAGGAATGAAACATTTTTAGATAGAGGATGCTTATGACTTGAAAATCATGGATGGTTTTTTACATTGTTAAAATCCTCAACTCTACAAATACCATAAATTGGAGCAAATATAATACAGACATCAATGTAACAACATTTTTAGACTGATATAAGAAAAGATAGTGAAATCAATGTAGTATTACATACATGTTGATTTTTGATGATGCATACCTGAAACTTACATGTTATAATATAATGCTATTTCCACAAATATAAAACTTCTTCAATAAAAAAGTGATGATTCCACTCATATGTGGAATATAGAAAAATGGAACAAAGGAACAGAAAATCTAACCCAAAACACCCTCGAAATATGACTATAGAACTGAAGCCACCAGAGGGAGGGGGGCGGTAACAGGAGGGGAAAGGAGGGGTCCCAGTGGAATATGGTGCTTTAGCAATGGGATGTGGTGTTCTATTTTATATCTGAATATAGTAATCTTTTGGCAATAGATACAAATATATAATCATTACATGGTACACTTAACCCTATATCATGTCATATCAATTATAACTCAATAGAAAGAAGAAATTGGGGCCTCCCTGGTGGCGCAGCAGTTAAGTGCTGCACTGTGGAGCAGTGGTGACTAGAGATCCACACTCACCAGGGGAGAATCCCACATGGCAGGGCAGACCTCTCCTGCGCCCGCTGCTCCCCTCAGCAGTGTATTTGCATCAATCTGCCTGTTCTGCTCCCCACTCTGTCTCTGGTGAACCCTCTCGCCGCCCCACACCTCTGGCCTGTATCCCAGCTTGTATGCATAAATAAATAAATCTTTAAAAAATAGAAAGAAGAAATTACATGAAAGTATATATTTTAAAATGAAATGCCAAAATTATCAGTAGAGGATCAAAAGTGAAGAACAAACATTACCGCTCAACTTATTATGATTATAGAGTTATGCTATATTTCTGCTTTTCTTACAATTATTTTATAATCTCCTAACTTAAAACATATTGCCTCCTGATACACTTAACTAAATTTAAGTATCAAAGAGAATTAAATAAATAGACACATAGAAAAATTAACCCTCATCCCCACTATAGCCTTTCAGTCCCAAATCCCAGAGTCAATTACAATCAATTGCTTCTTCATAAAAATCTTTAAATGCTTAATTTAAAGGCTGCAACAACATCAAAGATAATTTTGAAAAATGAAAGTCATTTAAGACCCCACCAAACAAACACAATTTTGATTTTTACATGTAAGCTTTAGATTTTTCTATGCACATAGATGTCTTGCATAACTTCAGCACAGTATATATGATATATATTTTTATAAATTCATATGATATCTACATAATTCAGATATTAAAGGTTGGACAGAAACAGGGGACCCGGTGGGAGTTGTGACCATAGGTCATAATCAAGAGTGGGAAGAGAATTATCCCATGCAAAATCATTTTCCTCTATCTTTTGACAAAAATACTTGTCATCTGATGTGACATAATTTGTTAAATCATATGACTATTAATGGTTGTTTCCAATTTTATCAATTTAGATTGTACCACATGTAGGAATAGTTTATGACTTATCAGAAAACTATATACAATATTTTTAACACAGGGCCTCCCTGGTGGTGCAGCGGGTTAAGTGCTATGCTGTGGAGCTGTCGGCAGTGGCGATACGAGTTCGATGCCTGGCAGGGGAGATTCCCACATGGCGCAGTAGACCTCTTCTGCCTCGCCCGCTGCTCCCCTCAGCAATGTATTTCTGTCGATCTGCCTGTTCTGCTCCCCACTTTCTCTGGTGAACTCTCTCGTCGTCCCACGCCTCTGGCCTGTACCCCAGCTTGTATGCATAAATAAATCAATCTTTAAAAAACATATATTTTTAACACAAAAAGACACCTGAAGTGGTCTGTCCAAGGTTAATCTTGTTTTCCAAGGAGACATTAGCAATTTAGTCTTCTTTTATCTTCCTGCCTTTAAATCCGTTATTACATGGCATCCATAAGTTAATATCGTAAGAATACTGCAGGAATCCCAGCCATCACATCTAATATCAAACTAAAGGACATTGTTTCTCGAGATTTCCAGGTTTATAATTTGTGTTTTACATGCAAATATATTTAAATAATTAAACAAACATAGCTTTAGCAGGACAGATATGTTAAAAACTTATTCTGATTTATAAATTCATACACACACACATACATATATATATATATATATATATACTCACTCATACATACATACATACATACATCTCCCTACAATCCAACTAAAAATTAGTTATTGTTCAAGTAGCATATATATTTGAAAAGACATAACTGAAGAAGCGGCCTCAAGGAAGTGGGTAAGAAAGTAAGAGTGATCAAATTAGCCTTGGAAGCCAATGACAACATTCAGTTTAAGATTTGGATATTAGAAGCTCTGTGCACGCCAGTAGATGGGGATGATGCCTACCTCTAAGTACCAAAAATGGTGCGGAGCCCCATGAGCCTTTGGATAAAGTGAAGACACTCAGTAATTGAGGTTTTTAAAGTCCCTGGGATTGTCTTCCATGAAAAGCATTTGTACTGAAACTGTCATTACGCTGTAAAGACAATTAATCAGGGGCTTTGTGGGATGACTTACAGGTAATGAAAATCAATTAAAAATATCCAACTAACAATTTGTTCTGGTGACCCAGACATAGACTGATATAGCTCAGAACAAGGACAGTGGTAAGGGGGAAAGAGACATAATTAAGAATAACTTCAAGAAAACCATCTTTCCACTTTTAACAGTCTGCATATAGGGAACAAATTAAACACACCAAAAACGACTTCACAGAGTCCAGTCCGAGAAAAATGTCACAATTCTGAGCAAAAATTCACCAGTATTTATATTTTTAATTTTCTTCAGGAAAATATTTCTTAAAAGTAAAAGATTAATAGACATTAATTTGTTAATAATGCCAACAGGTCATTCGTTTAATATATTTTATATCTAAAATGTTTAAATCTTAAAAGCTAGTAATTCCCTACTGACTTAGACTATCAAACTCTGCTTTCAACTCTCTGCAAATATTAAGATGTACCTTGCCAAGTATTTTATTCTTCATTGTTAGAATAAAACAATCACATCTGGAAGTCTTAAAATGCCAAGCATGTAGGTTTTAAGACATTCTATTTCTAAGAAGAGTTCAGGCTATTGTTCCTAGTTCCTTTACTGACAATAGCATCATGGTGAATGGCTTCAAATCTCTAATTGATGATTTTTCCTGTTATTTGGACAAGAATGTTTTATGTAGTAACTGAATTCCACTAAAAGCCCATAGGAGAAACGATCTTGCTTTGACATTTCATTTTATTTTATAAGATGAGTGATTTGTGAGTGAATTGAGGGAATTCTACAGAATCATTTTTTGAATTGCTGTGTAAAAATGCCACATTGTGTAGATCATAACATATAACCAACAGTCACTGGATATTTGGGAAATGTGAGAGGTGGTTATTTATTAATATTTCAGTCTCTTTGAAGTTTAAAGTTAAAAATATTGTTGATTTCTCAGTAATAAGTAGCTTTTCAAAATATTAATTTACAAATTATTATAATAAATCCAAATCTGTCCTAAGTATTTCCCCTAATATTTTTCCATTTTACTTTCTGGCATTTGATAGGAAGTAGTTAATTCTAATTTATCTTGACAACTGATAAAATTGATTTTTTCTTTCACCTTATTTTAGGTATAACATCTAACAATACATTTGCCTTAATACAAGAGAAAGGCAGTAATCTTACATGTTCTGACAAGGATAAATTTAGTCATTAATATTTGTAACTTTGCAGGCTACCTATATTTCCCTATATGCTGAAGTAGTCTATTCAAGGATTGCACAACTTACACTTAAGTGGCACTGCCAATAGATCCTGCCAATAGGTCCTGTACAATGCACTGGAGAATTCAAAACAGATGGAGTTCTGATAGTATACAAAGTAAGGGAGTACCTTCCATAGGATCATAAAGGATTTCGTGATTCAGGGTGGCAAATTTGTTAAAGGAGATGGTACTAGAGTCACCAGTACTTACTGGGGCCTATTTGCAGATGAAACTTTTAAACTTAGACTGTCAACTCCAGATCTGCTTTCCATGGCAAATAGCAGTCTCAGTATAAATGGCTGCCAGTTCTTTATCACCTACTCTATGTGTGACTGGGTGAGTGGGAAAATATGTGGTGTTTAGAAAATCACTAAAGGACTTCTGGTTTTGATAAAGATTGATAATGTTCCTACGGGTCCCAACAATAAGCCCAAGCTGCTTATAATGATCTCACAGATGTAGTCCGGAATAAGACCAAGACAGGTTTTCCTTTGTTCTAGGTGATGTCTTAAAATAATCTGGATTAGGCCCTGTTAGCTTTGCTGATTGCTGCTACCATTTTGAACAAGAGATACTGGAAGTATCACAAATTCACAAGCCAAAATTTTGTTTGTTTTCAACAGTAAATAAAGGTTCTGGTTTTTTGGTTAAAAAAGAGATGAATCATGATTGATCTAAATAAAGCATGCTAATCTCATACTCTTTTGCTGGTGATTGTTTTACACATTGGTTTGTGACAAAGTGCTGACCAATGAGAACTCGGGGAAAATTTTCTGGGGGATACCGACAAATGATTAAAGTTCTATGGTTATGTATGAGATAATCAGATGTCTTTATTATTTAAGCCAATAATAATTGTTGCTAATGTTAGCCAAAAAATAATTACTTAATAAATACTTTAATTACTGGAAATTGGGTGGCATAAGCAACAGTCCCTAAGTTGTGGAATATAAATGAGTAAATGAGGACAGTGGCAACCCTAATCATATCAGGCTGGGAAACATAATTCTTTACATATGGAGCAAAACAGGTGTTCAAATTTTCTCCTGTTATATTCTGTGATTCAAGCTATGTGCCAAGTGATGGCCTATAATTAGAAGTGAAATTAAAATTTTATGGTATTGTCATGTGTTGTCTCTTTCTTGAAACTTTCAGAAGAGAAATGGTTACTTCAGTTAAATATGGATAGTCTGAAAGAAGAGTTAAAGTTTGACTAAGAGAGGTATAACTTGTCTTTAGTTTAGCTTAATCTGTAGTGTTGGGAAAGTGCCACACTCGAACTGGAATAAGAAAGGGCTTAGAAAACATAACCTAAGCAAAGACCATTACAGATTTGAGCCAAGAGCAACATTATGAACTTAGTTTTCTACATATTCTTTCTACCAGTTATTTAGATAAAGGAGGAGAATATACTACAGAAGATCTGAAAAAGGATGGAATTACATAACTAAAGTTACTTTTCAAATACCTTGTTTCAAAGTGAAAGAAGCTTGGAGAAGATTTTGGTAGGTGGAGGAGTAGGAAACATCAGGAATATGTCTCCTTATCCAGATAAAAACTTCACTGGCAGAATATATCTAATGAAGTTATTTAGAACTCTGGAGTCTTTTGAAGATTTACAAATCCCAGGGGAAGATTCAGAAAGCAAATTTCAGTTAATTTAATTCCTAGTACCATGGAAGCTAATCATCCCCTAGACCCAGCTATGTAGCGAGCAGCTGGGCATGTGTTTCTGAAGCAACTTAACACACAGTTGGTAGGAGCCAGCGCAGGCAAAAAGGACCCTGTCCTCCATATATCAGGGATCTGTGTTGTGATCACTGATTGCTGCTTCTTATTACAAAGGTTCAATCATCAAATTGGCCAGCCATTGTTGATGCACTTCCTCTCAATATTGCTAGCTCCTTTCCCTCTGGATGAATAGACTTTCAGGAAATGCAAATGGCTGATGCCGCTTTTCCCCTCTTCATGTATCACTTTTGTTGTTTTGAGAGTCAGATATTAAAGACTAGGATATTCAAACATAACTGGATATATGGGGGAAATTAGAAAGTGGCTATACATGCCCTGGGAAAGGCTTAGAAAAGACCAAAAAAGAAGACATTGAATTTATCCATCAGGATCTCAATAAAGAGAAATAAATGGAGAATAATAAAGGTTACTATCATTGTAACTATAGTTTCTAATTGTACTTTTTTTTGACTTTTTCAATCTTTTCTTCGCCCACCACCATCGCTTGTGTCCCTTTCCCTCCAACTTCTTTTTTTTTATAAATATATATTTTTATTGTTATTTATGTCTTTTACATTTTGTATTCCCCTTGTGTAGCCCACCACCAATTCACCCGTGATCCATCTCCATGATCCCTTGTGTTCTTTTCTATTCCATTCTGTGCCCTTTTCCTTCCCTCCCTCCGCCTCCCTCCCCCTCCCCCCACTGATTTTCTCTCTCCCACCCGGCCTCCCTATAGTCCTGTTATAAGTGAAACCATTCGATATTTTTCTCTTTCTTTCTGGCTTATTTCACTGAGTATGATTCCCCTCTAATTCCATCCATGTCTCTGCAAATTGCATGTGTTTATCTTCTTTGAATGCTGAATAGTATTCCATTGTGTATATGTACCACATCTTCTTGATCCAATCATCTATTTTTGGACATCTGGGTTGCTTCCATACCTTTGCTATTGTGAACAGTGCTGCAATGAACATACGGGTGCATGTATCCTTTCGGATTAGTGTTTTTGTATCCTTTGGGTAAAT
>PVIJ01012850.1:0-47761 GCA_004024925.1 Scalopus aquaticus
TTACACTTTTATTTCCTAATTTATGATGGATCTTTCATCCTAATCAGAATAAGTTCATGATTTTGTTTTTAATGTGGTCTATACTTCATCCCTTAACTGAACTAATTGGAATAAGTTTGCAACTATCTATAGTTAATTAAGTCTGAAAACTTTCAAATTTCCAAGTATAACTTTATCAATTAAAAAAAAAAGTCATTCCACTTTGTTCAATGAGATCCACAAGCAAAGTTAATATTTCAAAAAGAAACTAACTCTAAAGTCACCCAGAAGCATACACGTACAGAAAAAGACATTGCTTTTCTTTATGTAAAACTCAAAGTGCTATACATTATTGTGAAGTAGATTAAAATGAGTGCTTCTCTTTTTTTATGTCAACTTCCGGTCCTATGTCAGCATGCTGAGCATTTCTACGAGGATATCCTGTAATCTGACTTGTGTGTCTTTTATTGCTTTTGCCTCTACTGTTCACATTTTTGAAATTTCACTGTTGTATTGAAATCCACTAATTTTGTCTTCGGCAGTCACACAAAATGGCATGCACAAGAGCACGCACGTGGAGTAATCAAGTTACACTGCAGCATTCCTTGATACTTTTTCCTAAGAGCCTACTGAGCCATGGGTGGCATCATGCAATAAGAACCACAGGAGGAATAAATATTCAAATGTAGCACTAACAAGAACAAAATATGTATGACTTGGGAGTAACGTGTAGGCATGTTTACAAGACAAAATCTCAAACTTCCTCTAGCTTCCCCTTCAGCTTATCCATCCAAGTATATTTTACCAGTATGTGCATACCAAACAAAAGAAAAAAAAGGTAATTAAAAAAATAATAAAATGGTGGTTCGGGTATACTTCCAGAGCCAATGAGAAATTAAAATTCTATGATGCCTCCAAGATCAAGGATTAGAGTCACTTTTGTGAGATTTTATATTTTAAAGCCTACTATCCTATAAAGAGCTCTCTATATTAGCCAAATTTACATGTATACCACTAGAATGCCAGCAAGATTACAAGTTCGGGCAAAGCATCATTTATAAGAAATTTGAAATGAGATGACTGCTTCTTGGCAAAACATTTCTCTAGGGATACCTTTCCAAAACACAGACTGGTACAATAAGCCTGTTTATTATCATAACCATATAACACTCTGCATTATCTTATAAATTACATTTACATATCATTGATTATTTAATGATAAAACCTATTTTTTTAATTTAAATGGGATATTTAAAACCAAGGCTGATGATGGCTAATGTTCTCTCAAATCATACTCACTCAACAGTGCTGACCGAAATCCCAACCACCTATGCAATCATAATTTTGACTTTGTGTAAGCAAGAATGGGGAGAAGGGCTCATTCCAAGTCAATAGTGACATTTTGTATCCTAAAGATTCCTTAGTTCTCTATCCTAGCTGTCTTTTGCACATAGTCATGTATTAACACAGGACAATTTTGACAATCCTTTGGCTAGGCAATAGGGAACAGGCCATCCTATCTATTGGGTCAATAAATTCTGCTCAGAACATTCTAATTCAGCTAATGGATACTTAGAATATGTAGAGTGGAGAAGACTGTCAAATTAGACAGCTGGGAAATCATTATACACTACTATCATAACTAATCAAAAGTCTGGAAGCAGGACTCGAATTATTGACTGCTATTATTAGATGATTGTCTTCCTATGTTACTACGAAAGATACAAAACACATTTGGGCTCATCATCCATCCAAAGAATAGCCTATTCACATCAGGATATTCTCACATGCTACTCCCTAAACTAACAATATTTAATGTGCTTTGATTTTATCTGCCCCCTTGCCTTCCAGTGACTTCACTTAATATAAGTGATTTCCTTTAAAATATTATAATCTAATAGGGGGTGGGGAGAAAGAGCACAATGGACTATAGTGGTAGACTATGGTTGCTTTGGTTGTGGGAAAACTACAGTGACCACACCTGGGGGGAGAACTCCTATGTTGTGAAAAACAAACACAGCTATAAAAATGATAAAAATAAACACAGATATATAATTGATAAAAAATACTATAATCTGCATTTTTCTAGGGCACAGATACACTAGACCCACTTTCATAATCCATAGTCAAATTCACCAAATAGCATTTAGTTTGAACAAGTATAATGAATACTATGCTAGAATGATTATAATTTGTACAAAGGAGAGTTGATGAACATCTAGATCTTTTCCTCTCTATTCTATTATCCCTTTCCATTACTTTCTTAGTCCTTTCCCTTCTTAAATCAGTCATACTAAACCTCTAGACCCTCCCCCAAATAATCTAACAAACCATACAGAATAACTTGTAAAACCTAAAATAACACTAACGTTTGGTAAAAGCAAGAGAGATACTATACATATACCACCATATAAAGTATTTCCTGGGGAAAGAGCTAGGCAGTACCACTCTCTCAGTGCTAGATGTATGCACTGCCTCTTTGGTGGTTCACTATAAAACAAATGTTGAATGCCATTTTTACTTTTTGTCTTTTAATACAGAAGAAAAAAATCCCGTTGGTATTTCTTTTGGCTAGTGAAATTAGGTATTAATAAAGGTCTTAGTAAAAGCAAAGTGACATAATGTGAATTGTGTGAAGAGTAATATACACCTATATGTGTAATTCTTCTCTCACTCACTCCCTGTTTATCCCACTAACAGAGAGAGAAATAAATGATACCTCCATAGCAATGAGGAAGTAGGAAAACAGGATCTCTACTTCTAAATATCATACACTACTGAAAAGAACTAGAGTACCTTAAAAAAATAGCAGTATGACTGTTTCCAAGATTAGAACAGAGAAAGTACAAGAAAAGCCAAGAAATCTTACTCTCCACCCACCATCTCTCCAAAAAGAGTGTTTGAAGAACTGCACACAGATACTACCTCGAAGGACTCCACTAGACAAGTCAAAATAAGCATTATCAATGGACTAGAATCCACCAAATAAAAATCATTTACACAGAGATAAATGAATAGTGAATAATATCGCCAATATACACAGTTTGAAAGTACTTTCCCACAAACTAATAATTCCAAAGGTAAAAACAGTGCAGAGAATGTAAAGGATTTGAAAAGAATCCTCTGAATAATTATGCAAAATCATTAGGGGAATACATGATGGAGGCATACTTCATGATTCGTGGCAAACACCCATTTCCAATAAGTAATAAAAATAACATCATAAGTAATTGGATAAACAAAAACTAGTGAGCTATTTGATAGAATTTGAAAAGAACAGAGTATCGATGTTTTGATATTTCTTTCAATAATATTTAATCTGGACCTAATCATAAAAGACAATTCAAATGGAAAGCTATTCTGCAAAATAATTAGCCTAAAAAGGTCATGAAGGTCAAAGACTAAGAAACTATTTTAGGCTAAAGGATACTAAGGAATTAAGACAACTAACTATACTACTCATCTCTGATCTGGGCATAATTTAATGGAAGCTATGTAATTATAACATTGATATACTGATATACATATCTTGATAGATCTTAGTGTATTTATACATATAATATATATAAAGGTATATATCAATATGCTGACTTTAACAGTAGCATTATAGTCATGTATGAAACAATATTAAAAAAAATTAGGAGAAAAAGCACTTGAAAAGTGCAAAGTACAGTTAGTTGGCCCAGGAAACAACCAAAAAAATATAATATGCAAAGCATTTACAACTTCTCTGTAATTTTGTGATTATTCCTAAACTTAAAAATTATATAATTAAAACCTGGGTAGAGAAATGAATATAACTAAGAAATGATTAAGAAATTAAGAAAATTTAGAAATTTCCTAGCAATACTCAATAATGTTTGTGTCTCCATAAATCTGTTTACCACATTGTGTTAAAAAAAAAAATGTCCTGTGATCTATAATATACATTGGGCTGCTAGAAAAGTCATGATACATTTTTGCTTGAAAAACACAGAAAATATATGTCATGACTTTTCCAACAGCCCAATATTTATGGCCCACTGCTTAAAAGAGCTCCCATCTGTGCTTGGACAGATAGTGTGTGGCTCATAATTGGATTACTAAGAACCTACCTTGGCTCGCCTTCCTATTTTCTTAAAAGCAACAAGTTAAGACATATATTAGAAAAGTCAGAGACATTTGAAGCAACTCTTCAGGGAGAACACACATATACTGACCAATGCTTAGGGTGACTGCATCGGTTTCTTAGAATTATTCAGATAATTATTTCTGAATTTTGTAAGTTTTCTGCCATTTTCTAGAATACTGCTTCTTAATAAGGAGCCAGACATAATTAACCAACCATCAACTTGTAAACTATAAAAAAGTTTGTTTCAGTCACATCCTAACAATCAGGTAATGGATGTTTCCATTCAATTTCTCCTTTTGCTACTTGGTAAAAAATAATGTTAGAGATTGGGTGACTTCTAAGAATCCTACTTTATGCTTATGTTTTATCCTTTGTTGATCTTGTTCAAAATTGATATAACCACAGCTCACAGTGACTAGAATTCACATACACATGAAAATTTAAATATTTATTTTCTATTTGGACATAAATAATGTTATGTCATAGCTTTAAAATAAACAATTTAATAACAGTCATTGCACTTTGTACTCTTATTTGCATAAAACTACCTGTCTTTTATAGATAAATACAATGTGTGAAATGGCAAAACAATCTGAGGGTAGGATCAACTTCTTGGCTTCTACTTTCATCTTGCTATTAGTTAAATAAGGTGGTTGGTGAGGATCAAGAATGGAACAAAGTTTTCTGTCTTTATGCCTGTTGCTTATTTTATGTTAAATGACTTTAATATCCTGCTTTCACATTGAAACTGCAATGGGTTGAGGAAAGATTTACATGCTTGAAACTATTTTCAGGACTAATTGATAGTTCTTTTCACTTGTCCCCACCCCCACCCACCTCCAGCATTATCACTTCTCATTTTCATGGACTATTTTATTCTAAGAAACTGTGCAATATTAAATTACAATAATAGCAATCAAAGTCATGGGGAGCAAAAGGATTTTCGATTGCAGACCATGCTTGGCTCTCAATAGCAGGGCAGAAGGAGAGCCTGAAAAGCACAACAATTCAGAGAACTTGCCAGCAGACCCCATTGTCCTTTCAGTTTCTAATGACACTGAAGTACTTTCATGATTAAAATTTAAAGGCTTCCTAGTAACCAAGTAATTTTCCCAAAACTCCTTATCCAGCACTCACCAAGAAGACTGATTTTAATATACTATTAATCAAGCTCCAGCCAAGTTTACCATGGATACTTTCAATTACAGAGAGACTAGATTCATCTTTCTCAGTATGTATGGACGAGGATTTTTTTTCTGATTAGTCAGGTACCCAGCAATAAACCATAAACTTGGTTAAGACACACTTTACTAAGACACTCTATAAATTTGACAGCAACAAACCAAAGCACAATAACCTATTTGAAACAATTAATCACTTGTAAAATGACTAGAAATCTTATTTTCTTGGTGTTCATTTCCAACAATAAGTTAAGATTGAGGTTATAAAACCTTGCTTTCATTAGGATACGCAGTGAAACATGCTTTATAATATAAAACTCAAGTAGGGAATTTATTTCAAGGAAATAATGATGGATATACGCAAAGATTATCAATAAGCATGTGTGCTTCATTGTTGTTCATAACACCAAATACAGTGACAAAAGTATTAAAAAATAGTAAATCGATAATATAAAATTATGGATCACTCCTCAAAATAAGTATATAACAATATGCTTATAAACTTCTTTTAATATGGGGCATATATGTTAAATTTTATGATAATGCCAAAAAAACCCCATGTATTTGTACATTAATTTTATATTATCCAGTTCTTCGTTCTTCAGGATTATATGATTTCACATTTATTTTCTTAATTTGCATTTTCATCCTAAAAGACACTGCTTTATAACCAGATAAATGATATTAATTCATATAATTCCACATATGAGAAAAAAATGGAAGTATGTGTCCTCTATTTTTTCCCTCAATATTTATATGTTTTCAGAGTGATTATTATACCAAGTCACGTAATTCTTAGTAAGAGAATATCTGGGTAGCTCCTGTATAATATTTGACTTGTGAGAAAATAATCTAGACTATGTGTGCATTGCAATTTAGAGATTGATGGAGATGATCACTAATTTACCCTGACCAATTGAGTTAAAAAAAAAACAAAACTGTTAACTTAGTTTTCCCATTTTTTTTTTTATTTTCTGTATAGGAGAACAATTTTTAATATAATTAAAGTCAAGGAATTTTGCTATACGTCTCATGTAAATTATAGGATGACTTTTAAACAACAGGCAACTATATGACAGTACTTGCTAGAGAACATACAATTAAAAATGAATAAATTCATAGTTTTTGTTAGAAAAATTATACTATCTTACATATTTTTATAATGTTAATCAAATTTTGATTATTTATACTGAATAGTGATCAGTAATATAGGAAAAATAAACTTTCTGAAAAGGGTTTTAGCAAAGAAATAATTAAACCCTAATTTTAAACATATTATCTTATAACAGTTGATATGTAAAATTAAAATAAGTCATATAATTCTAAAATCAGATTTTTACAGTTACAGGTTATACATTAGTATGTTGCTGGCAGTTTATATTTGTTTATGGTTTTACAAAGAATTCTTTTAAGCAAGTTATTGCAAGTAAATCTCAAAATACAATCACTGGATTTTATATTACTGAGCATTTTGCAGATGAGAAAATTGTGCATGAGACTCTATATGAGGAAATGGTCACTTTCATTAATAACAGTAAACAAGAACACGTCAGTTTAATTAAACCTACAATATTAAAAATTGTTGTTGTTAATTTGATGATAAATATTTGCTGCTGTTGGAGATGTGGTAATCTAAATTTTCTCTAATCTCAGGGGAAAAGTACAAGCATTTTTTAAAGAAATGCAGCAGTATGTACTGAATTTCAGAGTGATGTGACCAACTAGCTCCATTTCTGATAATCAGTGCTAAAATTTTTAACTGAAAAACAGAAAGACTTTATGAGTAAAGATGTCCATTACTTCATAACTTATCATTAAAACAAAAGGATACAACTAAATGTGCAGCAATATCAAATTGAGCAACTGAATTTAAAAAGTATAAATTTATTAAAATTTTATTAATAACAATCTTAGAGCAAGAAAAATTTTCATATTACATAAAATTTAACTACTTAAAACATAAAATTACTACTTATAACATAGTAATGATTTTAAATACATAGAATAAAATGGGAGTAAAATGAATCAAAATGCTAACTTACATTTAGCAAAAGTGTTATTGAAGGTTATTTTTAAAAGAGTTTTCCTTTGTTGTAGTTTGTAGATTTTTCACTACTGAGCAAGTGTTCTTTCATTAAGGAGAAAAATGGAACTACTTGTGTTTTAAAACTTTAAATGTCACATAAATATCCACTGAAATTATTTTTGATTGAGCTTGATTTAGTAATTTATTCACTTGTAATACTCCAAAACATTTTATTTTCAAGATGATATGGACATAAAGATTTAATACAAACAACAATTGAAAATATTTCAAGCAATTTGACTTAACTTTTCAATGAATGATATGTATAGAAGTTATGTTTGTCAAAATTAAAGTTCAATATGTAGCAAAAAATTGAAAAACACTTAGCTTTGTAGACATTCATGATGATTTTAACCTATATGGTTACAATAATTTGTAATCCATGTAGTGATAAGTAACTTGGATTTTAAAAATATTCTGCAGTACATGATTATCAGCTATATTTCAAGTATCTTCACTTTTAAGATATAAATATATTTTGTTTCTCTCTGGATTCTCTTTTTTAAAAGTTAGATTAACATTTTATTTTATAATTAAATAACTAAAAAGGAGATTGAATGGCACATTTTAATCAAATATGAACATACTGCTGTAAATATATGTACACATATTTAAAACATGTAAATGCATAAGTGTCAATATAACTTAGTATATACAACAATTTTTTTTTGTCCCTTTCAAAACCAATTCTTAACAAAGTACACAAAAACATTTTTCTGGGAGCTTTTACTTGACATAACAGTGTACAACTAACTGCATATAATATTAAGTGAAAAAATCCTCAGCTTTGGTGAAAAATACCAAGAAAAATTAGATAAGAATTAAACTGACATATAAAATCACAGGTATATTGCAAACTTGCATGGGATAGAATGGCAAAATTTACAGTTACTACTTTTAATGCCTTTTATTATTTTAAAGTACTGGTAACGTTACACAAACATCACCAACAAAAAAGATTTCTACCTTTTCTGAAGTGATTTAATTATGTAGTCTTGACAAAGTCTTTTTTTTACCCAGCATTAAAGATTTAATAGCTAGATACTTAACTATTTCAAAAGACTATCCATGACTTGAAAAGCAGTAAACAATTTATTAATTTCTAGTTTATGATAAAACTATTTCCTTATTTGGTATATTTACTTATGACATATTCAGGTGTCTATTTTATGAAAAGTTGAAGTTCTCTTATGAACTGAACCTTCACCAGTATGTAGGTATACTCTTTATTTAGGGAAATTCTCAAATTTATTTAAGAGTTCTAAGTTAAACTTATACTCTAATAGTTAAGTGATTGTCTACAGTCTAAAATAATGTTGAGTTTCGCTCTGCATTACCTTCCCACAAAATGCACAGCATTAACCTATTCTTTTCTGTCAACTAGCAATTTTTGGCAGATCCCTTTTGCATGATTCATGAAGGACCAGTAAAAGGCTAATTGTTCAAATTAATTTGCGTAAATGACTAAGCAAGAGATAACAAAATTACATCTGCACTTGTTTGGCAAAGATTCAATAGCAACGGCCCTGTACTGCCAGCTGCTTCCAGACAACACTCTTGCAGAAATTAAAAGCTACAAATATTAATTAATACACTTTTTTGGTACGTTAATTTGCACTGAAAGGTTCCGGAGTGCAAAACTGCTGAGAAGATGAACCATGATAATTAGAATTAATGGGATGGATGCATGTTTTTTGCAGCTGAAGTTTTAAAAACCCATGAATGGAACTGGGAACTTGAAACTGACATTCCCATAAATCTCTATGATAATGCAGCTATTAGTATTAGAAGGATTAAGTACTATGGCTCCAGAGTTATCCATCACATGACACGTTATATCCCATCTGTCATTGCAGTAGCTAAGACATGATAGCCGTCCTTGAGGAAGCTGTATGAAAAGCTTTGGGAATTCAAGGAATTGTAGTGATGACTGTCAGACTACAAAATGAATAGCTCAAATCTCTGACTTCCAAACAGAAATAATAGTCAGCACTCTGTATTTGTCAGCTTAGTCTTTGCAAATACCCTAACTCTGCTATCTTAATTTAAATTTAGTTAGGATCTCTAAATTAGAGAGATATCAGAATGAGGAAAAATAATAGTAAAATTTCACAGATTTTATCTTTACTTCATATCTAACTTTAGGACTATTAGTTTCTGGTAGAACAACTCTTACAGAATACATTATTAATTATGCACAGAAACATCTTAGGAAAATTTTACTGTTGACATGCCAGTAAATATGCTAAAGTCATTCTTGATACAAAGTGACTAAAATTCAGTGCTTAGTGAAATACTGTGTCTTCAGTTTTATCCACTGATTTAAATATGTTAAAGTTCAATAACTCACAATAAAGAGAATATCAGTTTCCACATGGAATTTCACAAATGTTGCTAATACATCTTAAAAAAAACTAGACACAGGTGGAGAAATTGCTTTTTTTGCTTAAAATAAAATGAAATTTGCATGATTTACATAATAAATGGAACACTTAATTGATTTAATCAGTTTGTACTTAAAAAGAACATGGTATCTGAAAGCTGGGAAGTAATTGTTTTACAGCATTCTAATTTGGATCAGTTAGCACCTTCTAGGAGTGTTGTAACCAACTTGGAGTACTGCATTTAATGAGATTATGGGTAAATGAAAAGGAGTGCTAAAATTAAAAATATATTTATTAAATATTTAAAAAATATGCTTTACGTATGTTGTTTAAACATGGTGCTTAAATAGACTAGCCTTATGCATGTGGATGGAGGGAAAATTCTAGACCCAAGAACCCCGTCCTTTTCATTGATATCCAACATTAAATCAAACATGTTCATTTTATCATATGACTTTAAACATGTTTTATTGATAACTGATTCAGATATTGTCTTTTTCTAAAATTTTGTGGAAATTTCTATTTTTCCTCTGCCTGATAACATTGTTTCTATATATTCTCAAAGGTATTAAGGCCCAAGTTTAAACTTAAGACTTTTATCTCCATTATAGTGGAGACAGTGGGGAGAGCATCGTCAGGGAGGCAGTACTTAAAATTGCTAACAATCATTTACTCTTCTTGGAAAGAGATTTCTATCCTTCCTTGATAAGTCTCCCAGGACAGAGTGATACCAAGAGGACACTGATATATCTCAGGCAGAGAGAAGTGTTGAAGTAGAGAACAAAGATGCAGAATTAGAAGGCTGAAAGCCCCAAGGTAAACCTTGTTAAGTATTCAGTTGTGCTAGGATCCTTGTTGCTTTAGAAGAATGATAAAGAAGATAATTATTCTGGGTAGAGAAGGTCTGGTGGTAATGTAACAGTTTAAGTATTTGGTGACTCATTGCCATAAAGGGCCTATATATCTGACTTTAGAGAGACTGTTTTAGTGACAAGGCTGATAAAAACAGATGATACCCCATCATGTACAGAATTATGAAATATTTCTCAGGGGGTGATGCAGGACTCTCATTTGCTTGCTCTATCAATAATAAAAAAAAATTCAAATATTTTTCCCCAACAGGAGTTATAATTGCAAAAAGAATATATTCAGATATAGTAGAAAAATCTTCTTTTATAGTCTTTAAATGGTCAGTTGATAGGCAAAATAAAAGTGTGTTTCGGGCCTCCCCGGTGGCACAGCGGTTGAGCGCTGCACTGTGGAGCTGTCGGCAGCGATGATGCAAGTTCGACGCCCAGACGGGGAGAATCCCACATGGTGCAGCAGACCTCTCCTGCCTCGCCCGCTGTTCCCCTCAGCATTGTATTTCTGATCTGCCTGTTCTGCTCCCCACTCTGTCTCTGGTGAAGCCTCTTGCCACCCCACGCCTCTGGCCTGTACCCCAGCTTGTATAAAAGAAAAAAAAAAGTGTGTTTCTTAGAAAGGAGATTGTGGCACATCAAAGTGTGTTTCTACTTGATTGATAACATCTATATTTTCTTGAACCCATTTTTTCATATTACAGTATCACAAACAAGACACAGAGTATGAAACAAAACGAAGTATCAGACAAAACTGAACCAATATCAAATCCTCAAAATCTGACTGAGAAATTAGAGTGGGAAGGAAGTAGAAATCAAAAAAGAGGAGCAATGGACTATGGGAGAGGATTATGGGTGCTGGGCTTTGGTGGTGGGTGTGGTATGGTTAACATATGTGAGGAGGTGTGAACTTGTATTTCTGAATAATATATAATGTTTAAACCAATCTTATCTCAATTAAAAAAATGTAGTGTGGGAAGACAGATTACACTGCCATGAGTATAATAATACATTTCAGTATTAAATTTGAAAAAAATAGGACACATACCCAGCATTACCCTACTTAGAAGATCATACTAATAAATTCTACAACACTATTCATAATTGAGTACAGTAATAAGTCTCTTGTCCTGATAACTTCAACACAGACTTTTATTGTCTTTATCAAAGAAAATGAGTGATACCACATACACCAGTACATTTTTTCCACCTAAAATACTTTTAGAAAAAAAAAAAAAAAAGCCTTTTGAAGGGCCCAGCTTTAAAAATAACGACTACAAAATCTGCTTTAACTATTCTACTTTAGTCTTTCTGACCTTTTCACTGTTACTCTCTGTACAGTTTATAGAGCAATGGAGAGTGTGCTCCTTTGGGATATTTAGTATTTTATTTTCTTACACAATTATCTAAGACATTTGTTCTTATTTTTCTCCCAATCAGTCTTATTATTATGCTGGCAATCAGATAGATTGCAAACTCAAGGACAGTTTTTCAAACTCATATGTTCCTTTACTTATTGATACCCACCAAAATCCCTTAGATGACTTGTTGGGATTTGATTTATTCATCATTTCAAAGGGCTTCCAAGTTCACACTGACACTTATTCTCTCTTAACATCTCGTGTTAAAAGCAGTCCAAATCCACTAGCACATACAACCCAGAAACTTGTTTCCCCTGCTTAAGTGGGACATACCCAAGCTAATCAGATTTTTTTTCCCCCCTCATAAATTGGACTTTTGTAACAGAGGGTCATTTTCTAAAAAAAATTCTAGAAGGGAGTTAATTTAGCTATGGTATTTTAAACACTAAAATACCACTAAAGCTTCTAACTGAGGTACCTGAAACTGAGTTCTTGCTTGTTTATCTGCTTCTTGGATAGTGTAAACTGGCTGGGATTTATTTGCTTTTTTTTTAGTTGTAAGTTTTAAGAAACCTAACTAATCCAAATAGCACAAGAGCTAGTTTAGCATCATGAAGTTAAAACTTCATCTTCAAAATAAGGAATACAGTTTTTATAATAAAATTTAAGAGGAAAAAATTCATTTGTCAAATTCCTTTCTGACATGAATTAAAATACCCACTTGGCTAAATATAAATAGCCTAGTATAAAAACAAGTCAATAAAAAATGGAAATTGAATGATAATTGTAGCATATTATTACATGCAATTAATCAAAATATTGTATGATTAAAATGAAAGATCCTATTCCTTCACTTTGTTGCCCTACTTTACCTAAGGGGACCTAGAATTTTCAAACTGATGTCAAAATAAGCTGTCTTTTGGAAGTGACCTTATCGTTCCTAAATTCTTCATTGCATTTTCAATGATATATCAAAAATGTATTTTGATTATGAAAAGTCAATACTCCATAGGGTGTATAATATGCACCTCCATAAATGATACATCATGAAGAAAAGACTTCATTATCCCATTAGTGAATGGGTGGAAAATAATGCAATCATAAGGAAGTCAAATGATACCTTTGGGATTTGGGAAACAATAGTATTTTGAGGGAAAGCACCTGTCATAAGAGTGACTATTTCTTTCTGTAAGAAACACATAGAATAAACAGAAGAAAAATTCTTTATTCATAAGGAAACCAGAAAGAGCAGGAACCTTTTTTATGTGAGTCTATTTCTTGAATCTTATTGCTTTGGTTTTTTTAATCAAATTACTGAAATTGGTATTTAGAAAATACAGGTTTCACAAAGAATCAACTAAGGTTAGAATCCCATAAAAGAAAATGCTTTCCATGGCCATGTTGCATAAGATGTATGATATATTAAGATTTCTAATATTATGAATACTAGTGGCATTTTAATGCCTACCAGCTTCTTTAAAAACAATCCATAGTCCAGTGCAATGATGAAAAATAGCTTTATATTTCTTCCCCAATGTGAGGGTATGTTAGAATTTTAACAATCAAAACCTCTAATGCTCAAATCAGGTAGGAGACCTGGTGGTAGATACTAGATGGAAAGGCTAAAAAGGTACCATATTTCTTCAATCCAATGCGTTGTGACTGAATGCTCTGCCATGGTGCCTTTGGCAACTGCTCCTCCGAAGTTCACTTACAAAAGGAAAATTAATGATCCCTGTTTACCATTTACCCGTAATAATTCACTCTAATCTTGCCAAGGAACGATCTGCTACCAGGTTTGCAATAATCTTAGTTTTTTGTCATCCTAACTCCTTTCAAAAAAAGCTTTTATTCTTTGAAAGAACATTAGAATAAAATTCCTTGTGAAATTACTTTACATTTTCTATTCATAAGTCCCAAATAATAACACACCAGAGTAACAGCAGCAGCCTAATATATGAGCCACATGTCTGACCACTGATTACCTTTTATTTAGAGAAATATACTTGAGAATAGGTATGGATTTTCTGCAGTCATGGACAAGAAAAATCACTGTTCTGGGAACAAGAATCCTCTAGTAGCTCTTGGGTGAATGTGAAGTCATTTTAAATTTCCCTAGGCTCAGTATATGCATCCAACACATGGGGGCAAGCAAACTGTATAGGCTTCCTACCTTATTGAGATCAGTATAACTAAGATTAAAAGTTGTTTTTATCTACTCAAAAGACAAACATACCAAAAAAATGGTTACTCCCTTCTATTTGAATGTTTTAATGTACATGCATTTGTTTTTGAAGGTTTGGAAATGAAGATGAGACTCAAAGAAACAAGCCAAATATATAAGCATTGCCCATATTTCATTTCATGGCAGGGCATTAAATGTGGTGGTGGCTGACTTCTTTTCTGGGGCACAAAAAAGAATTTACACCCCTTCAAAAGCTGTAACACAGCGAGGCTTTGTGCTTTTATCATGTAGGAAAGCTCCCAGAAGAAGTTTGAAATTGCAAACTATCAATGAGTAGGAGGAAACTAAATCATTGTAATTCCTAAAAAAAAGGAGTACATGGAAAATTAGAAAGGGAAGTAGAAAAGAATGTGGATAAGGAAAGCAAAGTCAAGGGGAAATAACTGGGTCACTAGTTATTGGGCAACATGTCAGCAATATTAGCAATTCAACCCAAGTTTTTAAATGCAATTTTTTTCTTAGAGCACTAATAGGATGAAATGAATGTATTTTTACTCACATTTACTTATTTCCTTAACAATGGCTCACTATCCTTTAAGGAAAAATATCACTAACCCAAAACCAGGATCTAGTTTTCTCTGTGGTATTCGAGCCTGGAGAGCGGTTGCATGCTTGTCACATGTAGTCTATTTCTATGCTTTATGTAGAAATACAAACAGATATCTCTGAATAAAGTCTTAGCAAGACAAAACTGTGATTCAAGTTGTCCTTTTTATTCAATACCTTCTGGTGAGTAAAACTAGCCAGAAACAATGCAAACTGGGATTAAGAAACATGACCAGCTGTCCAATGAAGTCAGGCTCTTTGAAACCAGTGGTATTTTCTCTCAGAAGTAACTAAAATAAACAAGAAATTTATCCATGCTTCAGTTAAGGAAGGGAAGAAAATGCATATTGAGAAGCAAGAAAACACAATGAATTGATTTTTAAAAAATCAGAAAAGATATTCTGACAAGGACAAAGGGATAAATTGACAATTTAAGATATCTTACAGACAATATTTCAGTAACATTTTATTACATAGTTTTTTTGGTTTATTTCGTACTTCCAATAATGAAGTAATTATGACCAATTGGATTTGAATTTATAAAAACTGTAAAAAGCTTTAGTTCTCATGAAAAATAGATTATGCTTAATACCACATATGTATTCAATCAATAATGTGTAAAGCATTGTGTTAATCTGCTAGGGCTGCCATAACAAATTACCATAAACTAGATGGCTTAAATGATTCGAAGTCAGGGGCCTCCCTAACTTTGGTCATGCAGGGGTTAAAGTCTCAGGGCTATCAAGCTATCACCATAGTGGCATAGTGGCATAAATTCAATCACCAGCTCCCCACTCTGTCTCTGGTGAATCCTCTCACCCACCACACCTCTGACCTACACCCCAGTTCTTTTATGCATAAATAAATAAAAATAAATCTTAAGAAATAATAATTCAATGTTATTTCTCACAGCTCCGGAGGCTGGAAGTTCAAGTCAAATTGGTGGCATGACTAGTTTCACTTGAAGCCCCTCTCCTCCACTCATAGATGGTGGCTTCTGTGCTGTCTGTACATGTGGCCTTCCTACTATGCACCACATCAATGATCTCTCTTCTTAAAAGGACGGCAGTACTATGAGATTAGAGCACCACCCTTATAACTGTAATTAGCTCTTTAAGGTTCCAACTGGGAAGTACAGTAATATTGGGGACAAGGACTTGGAACATATAAATTTGGTGGGCTATGATTCTGACCATAACAAGCACGGTGTAACTAAGTAACTTTTTAAAGTACTCTTACGAAAAGAGGATTGATTGTTCTACAGTCATACATCCCTGTCAAATAAGCATCACTAAGATATACGTTATAACTTTCCTCTTACAAAATTAATGTAACTGATTTATCTGGTCACCTGTAGAAAATGTATTAGAAAAATATTCAAATGCCAAATAAGATGCTGACCAAATTAAGAATTCTAAGTAGCTGATCTAATATGAAAGCCAAGAACACTGTCTATTTTGTTGGTACATGTAGAAATGCTGCACCAGTGCCACCATACCACAATCACTTGTTTGTGCAGTGACTTTACTTTACAGTAATAGATCTAAAAAGAACAACCTTAAAGCCTACATAATTATTAGGAAAATTACCTGAAATTTGGAAATGGAAAGTAAATTACGGGGTAGTCTTTTAATGTCTGACTTTTGTTTTTGCATTTCTGTAAGAAGTGTTTTTACACTTCTGTAAGAATAAAGGATAACAGATTTTTTTTTTCAGGTGAAGATATAAATAATTTCTGTCCAGTGGAATAGATAACCCCAAAAGTTACAAATTAGTGTGCTTTAAGATACCAATGAGCTTTATATCTATCCACCCCCCAAAATGTATGATTTAAAAAAAAAAAATATCTATATACCTACCTCAAAAACTACTCTTTGAACCGATTTAACTTTACTGGTTCACTCATTAATTAATAAGTTAAGTAGTATTTTGACAAATGTTAATTTTATATTTGGCTCAGAAGCATAAATTTGATTCCTGAAAATAATACTTAAACATAATCAATAAGCATTTATTCACTGAGTAATATCCTACATATTATAATAAACAATCTGTCTTGGAAATTGAATCCTTAATAGAGATTATAATATCAAATGATTTATAGTTTAATTTTAAAATTACTTGAGCTTTTAGAGAAAAATGGAGAATTAGAAATTCAAGAAAAGTAGCTGGATCATTCAAAAATTTTCTTTCATATCTAGGTTTATTAACTATAAATACACCTAGAAAATATTTATGCACATTCCAAGGGTTTTTTTTCCTCATTTCTATTGCTGGTATTCAAAAAAGACATATTGATTAATTCTGTATATGGACATCAGGCGTATTAACTTTATAGAGACAAAATAGGGGACTGAATGTGATTTTAACCATGGCAATTTATAGAAAAGCAAACTAGGTCTAGTCTCCTGCAGCTACCTAACATATTTGAATACCTTATTGGTATTTTACTAGTGTCCCACATTGACTCAAGGTATTTTTCAGGGGAAAATTGTCTAGTGTCTTATCTAAAGAAATTTTTATCTATAAATAACTAGTGTCATGGCAGGCAAGGAATTAGCCAGCTGAATGCAAAATACTGTTTGACCAAGTCCTACTGAATTAATTTTTTCTCTCTTTAATATTCAGGGTCAGGAGTCTGTTCCATTGGAAAGCTATCCTTACCATTGAACTTAGAATGAATTTGATGCCTCTGAATCCCATACCATTCTTTTTTTAAAAAAAAATTACAATGTTTTATTGAGGTAGGATTGGTTTACAACATTGTATATGATTCTGAAAATGAGTCCACTTCTTCAGGTGTATGTATACCACATCTACTACCAAGGCACTCACAATCTTCCACCATAGTTCATTGGGTACACCCCCACCATAACATCCTTTAATTATACTGAATTTAATATATTCATGTATCTTATTTTGTGTTTCTTTCTCCTTCCCTAAAATCTCAATAAAAAGAGAAATTGCCATATCTTAATCAAATAATGTAGCACTTATCATTTGTATCTAAATAAATAAAAAAGGAATAAAATATATTTGATTGGCCAGCTAAAGCAAATTAACTAACTTGAAATTAAAACTTAGGTATACTCAAAAACATAAAAATGAATCTATATTTATAAACATTAACGCATGGATCAACAATTTCTCCCCAAAATGACTGCTCACTCAACAAATTAAACTATTTTTTTTTTGTTTTGAAGTTTTATCAGGAGTATAAACATAGTCTGAATCTAAAACTAACATAAACTCTACACCTTTACTAACAATTACTATGCTGTAGCTTTCTCTACTGTCACATCACAGTTATAAGTTCATAATGCATTTGTTTTTAAATCATTGGGATTTGCAATTATTAGCATATGAAAGTTATAGAAACATGTTAAATATCCCAAACATCACATCAAGTTTTATTTCAAAGGAAGCTTTTAGTTACACATTTAAATCCCTGAAAATAAAGGCATATAATAAAGAACCTGGTAGATTTTTTCCTTTGACAACATCACTGAAAAGGTCTATAAAATTTGACGGAAACATTGAAAGATTATCTCTAAGGGGGATGCAGAATCCATTTTGTTTTTGAACCGACTCTGAAGATGTGTCAAAACATTTGTAATATACACAATGAAGAGTCAAAGGCATGGCTGGAAGATTTCTTGGGATGGAAATAAAACATTCCATTTAATGATTCTACCTAGTTCATGTGTTGGCAGAAAACTGATGTAGAGAAAGGAGAAAGAGACTTTCAATTTTCCTTCATACCTACTAATTGCCACACTTAATGGATCAAAAATATCATAACTAAACTATGTAAAACTATTTTTAACTGCCAGACCAGCACACACACACACACACACACACAAGAAAAATCCCAACAAAGTCCTCCCTTCAGTCATAAAATAAGGAAACACAAAAGAGTTAATTTTTCCAGTGCTCAAAAAAATTCCATCTCAATCCTATCAATAGCTTATCTGATTTGATTGCCTGCTAACATAAGTTAAAATGTAAGTTATTCTCACACCTCAGCAAGGATGTACTTTAAGAATAGCTATGTGAGATAAAAATGTCAATAATATATTCTTTCCTTCTAGCAAGAGACAGTCTTTTGCAGCCCAATAATTCAATCAGAAATTGGTTTATGCAACTCAGGTTTTCTGAACTTCAACCTTCTAAGCTTTAGATGAGGATGTCGGTGCTATGGCCGAGTAAGCATTGCTATTAAGAGAAAGCTAAACCTTCACTGTTTCTAATTTTCTTTACATTTATTAAGTACATATTATTTTAAATGATGTGTCCCTTTACTGTTTTTAGAAGTCTACCTTAGGAAAGATACTCTGGTAAAACAGAGTCAAATATGCAGGCACTCTGTTCCCCAGAGGATAAACCATCTTCCGACAATTAGCAAGTCTTATATTCTCTTCCCAATCTTATTCCACCATGTCAGTCAAAAAAGTTTGTCAAGAAAACACTTTATTTATTGGCACTTGTGATTCTGGTATGTTTCAAAGATTTCAGTAGTTGTCGCCTTGTAATATTTCAGCTTTTAAGCTGCTTCCCTGCCTCACTGAGCTCACATAAGATACATCTGAAAGCTTTAGTACAAATTTACTTCGAATAAAGTCTTCAATTCATTTTCATGGCACCAAAAAGACAGCTTTAATAACTGCAATGACAAATACACTGGAAATCATTCCAGGCCTTTTCACTTAACTGACAAGTAGAACACTCTCATAATGAGCCGCAGGTTTTACGTTTTCTCTTTGACCATAATAGCTTCATTTAAGAGCGTCAGACCCTGACACTTCATCATTTATCTACATTATTTCTCATCTTCTTTCAAATAAATTATGGAATACTAGGCTGAGCACATAAAAACAAAGTGACTTGTTATCAGTAAACAGCAAGATAAATTGTCCAGAAGTTCCTCATTTAGTTCCCTTTAAATTTAAGGGCAAGTTATTGGGTACACCTTTTTTAACTTCCAGTGTTTGCATTTTTACAACCATCTTATTTCTCTTGCCACTGGTCCTTGTGCACTCATCCAAAGCCCGATGTGGAAGGCATGAAGTCATCCCATTATCCCAAGGTTGGCCGCTAAAGTACAAAGAGGCAGAAGGGGAGAAAATCAAATAAAAAAAAAACTTGGAAAGTGATTTCTCCACATCTGTAAAACCCCCCATCCATAATACATCTTGTCATACTAGGAAATGTGACACTTCCAAAGTAATGAACAGCGCAACTGTAACTAGTTTAGCCCTTGGAAATATATACTGATTTTATAGGTAGGGGTAAATGCCATCTCTTCTCATTGAATCCCCCCCCCACCCTGTTTAACTATTGAGAACTGGATAAAATCAAGTAAAATCACTATCAGATTGCATTTTCTTTTGGAAAATGATGATCATATTTATTAAAATTCTCAAATCACTTCTTACTGGTTTGGTATTAATTTTCAGGGACTTATAAAATCATAGCAGATTAATAAATATAAAAATAAATTTTTAAGAAATCATTAAAACATCAGTTTATGTGTGTGTGTGATAGCACATATTAAAATCTTGATTGTATACTGTATTTAATATGAAAGTGTATAGTGCAGGTAGTTTTAGGGTGATTGTATATTAAATTATAATAAATTGATTTACTCTGATCAGGGAGACATAAATTAAAATGCTATGAGACACCACTAGATACCCCAGAGTAGTTTGAAAAATAAAATAAAACCAAATGTTGGTGAAAAGGTACACACTGCAACTCTCATTAGTAGCAATGGAAGAATAAAATTGAAAACTGGACATTTCCTGTAAATTTAAACATGCTCTTATTGTATGACCCAGTTACTCCATTCCAACACAATTTTCAATGATAATTTAAAAATTACATATAAATTTGCATATAAAATTACTATATGTATATATGTATATATACATATAAAATTATATATGTACACAAGAAAATATGATATGCATTCAATATGAAACTTTCTTGTATATATATAAGAAAAATGTCTTAATATATAAGTATACATATATTCATATATTTGTAAGGAATGTACATATATAAAAAATCTCATACAAGAATATTTGAGTAGCAGTTTTATTCATAAAAGTTACAACTTTCAAACAATCTAAATATTCATTTAAAAGGAATAGTCATACAATATAGTTATACAACTGGCACTACTATTACTAATATGTACTAGTGCTAGTAAACTACTAATATCTCTAACTGCAGAGGTAAATCTCAAAAACATGTTAAATGAAAGCAGATAGGCACAAAATAGCATATACTGTGACTGCCTTTACACGAATGTCAAGAACAGGGAAAATTACTTTATGGCTACAGACATGAGAGGAATACTATTTTTAAGTTGTGGGAACTAACTGAATGTGAAGGGAATTGCAAGATGATAAGTAAAATTGTGATTGTTGTATCCAGATGTACGCATTTGGTTGTAGTACTTGAATTGTAAACTATATATAGATTCTGCCCTACTAATAAAAAAAATACTAAGAACTTTCTAATTTAGCGGTGATTTCATGAGATGGATTTAAATAAGAGCAGACTACACACAGCAGAAAACAGGATTAGTAAACTCAGAGAGATGTCGATAGAAAATATCCTAACAGAAATAGAGAGAAAATACCTGGAAAAAAATATGAAATTACGTGAGTGGGTGAGACTCAACCAAAGTTCAAAGAAACTTAAGAAACAGATTTCTATAACAAGAGGAAGAAGAAATGGTAGAGAAAAACATTTTTTAAAAGATTTATTTATGCATACAAGCTGGGGTGTAGGCCAGAGGTATGGGGTGGTGAGAGGATTCACCAGAGACAGAGTGGGGAGCAGAAAAGGCAGATCTACTGAAGCACACTGCTGAGGGGAGCAGCAGGCTAGGCAGGAGAGGTCTGCTACGCCTTGTGGGAAGCTCCCTGGCCAGGGATCGAACTCATGCTGCAGTGGCTCTGGATAGCTTCATAGTGCTGTGCCACCAGGGAAGCCCCAAGAAAAACATTTTGACACAGGGCCTCCCTGGTGGCACAGCAGTTGAATGCTGCGTTGTGGAGCTGCCGGCAGAGGCAAAGCAAGTTTGACACCCGACCGGGGAGATGCCCACATGGTGCTGCACAACTCTCCTGTCTTGCCTGCTGCTCCCCTCAGCAGTGTGTTCCCGATGATATGTCTGTGCTGCTCCCCACTCTATCTCTGGTGGACCCTCTCGCCGCCCCCACACCTCTGGCCTGTGCCCCAGCTTGAATGCATAAATAAAAGGGTCTTTAAGAAAAAAAAATTTGTTGTTGATGTAATAATCCAATGAACAATTCGACCCCACAGATTTAAGAATCTCAGAGAATTCCATGGAATACAAATAAAGCTACTTAAAGACAATTCATAGTCAATTTTCTAAAAACCAAATACAAATAAAAAATTGTACAAGAAACCAGAAAAAAAAAACTTATTATTTTCACTGACAGCTGAATATCAGTTACATATTGGTAGCTAGAAGACAGAAGAATGAAATGATTTAAAACACTTAAAGGGCAAAAAAAATCTATTAAGCTTGGAGTGTGTTATCCAAAGGAAATATGTTTTTAAAATGATGGTAAAAAAGAGTAAGTTTTAGGCCTAAAACACAAAACTGATTATTTGCATCCCACACGCCAAGAAATACTTAAAAAGATGTCATCACAGAGGAGAAATATGATATCAAGAAGAAACTCAAAGCTTCAGCTTGGAGTGAAATGATTTGAAAATATAAATATCCAGTAAATAGGAATGAACATTAAGTTTTTAAAATTATACTATATCTGATTCTGTTCAGAAAATACTTAATTTGAAAAAAGAAAAATTAATATAGAATTTATTTATAGTAAAAGGTGGCTAACTACTCAGATGTTAAGAGAAATTTAAACAATATAAGAATAGAAAAATGGGATAATCTTCTACCTCTAAGGCTAAAGAAAATTACACAAAGAAGAAATAGATTTGGTAGTCCCCTGATTGCCACCCACACCACCAGGTTGAAGAGCTTAAGGCTATGATCTATTGGATAGTGTAGAAGTTCTTTGAGTTCCATGGGATAGAGCTGGTTTATAATATGCTGAGATTGGATAGGATTAGTAAACAGAAAACTTTTATTTCTGGAGAAACTAAATCCTGAGAGCCCTGGCCATTATAACACATGTTATTGAAAACACTGCCACAAGAAGCAAAAAGAAGCACAACAGAACCATGCAGATGAGCAAGTTACCTTGCTCTGTCTTGTGGGATTCCATCAGCACCCAATAATGCAGAGCCTAATGTTCAGCCAATTGGTAAAGTTCCAGTATTAATATACAGGACGATGCAAGGAAGTTTAAGAGCTGAGATATAAGAAATTTATAGCTGGCATATAACAATATTTTGCAGAATATATAAAGTATGTAATAGTAAAATATATTACTATAATAGCACAAAGGAAGAGAGGAAGATAAAGTTTATGTGTCTCATCTTTTGTTTGGGAAACGGTAACTTTTGAAATTAAGGCAGACTGAAACATATCAGAAATACATATTTTACAGGTAGATATTAAGTAAAGAAGGTACACTAAAGATTTTTTTTAAAAAAAGTCAACAAACAACATTTTGCTTAAATGTTGACAATTATGGTAAAACATTAGAAATTATTTCCAGTAATAAAGATTAGATTAACCATAAAATCATGAATACAGTCCAATTATTTTTAAAAATAGAAGTTGCAAATGAATATCTATAGCCATTATATTCAGTCTAGTGGTGAAAGCAGATTTTAAAACTGTAAATAAAAGTACATTGCTAAGCACTTGTGGAATGCCAGAAATGCTGCTACATGCTCTCATCTAATCCCACTGGCAGCCCTATGAAGTATTACCTCCTTTACAATGTAATTTGATTTTCATAAAAATACACATACTGGGAGAAAAAATATTAAAGTTATCTCTTATTGGTGGGATAGCCAGTGTTTTTAAATTAGCCTCTTTTTTTTTAGAATATTATTTTCTCCCCTGAGTGAACATATATTAGTACTCAAATAAATTTTTTCAAAAAGCATTTAGAATTTATAATGTGTAATTTAATCTCAACTACATACTTCAGACAGTGCACAACTTAATTTACAAATTTCAGACACATGCATAGAGATTATAAGACTAAATATATTTTATAACCTAGTAGCTGATACAGTTTTCAGATTGTTCTGATTCACTTGTAAAAAAGCATTTGTGTAGAAGAATATTGAGCTTTTCATCATTCCTCTATCATTAACAACAGTAAGTTTTTATTCTAATTACTTTGAATTGTAAACTACAAACACTCCTTTCAAGAGATTAATTAAGGTCTCATAACTTGATCTTTTAATTTAGATGCATGACATAAGGTGTCTACAGATTGTTCACTCAGTTAATCCATGGCTGGAACTACAAAACATGTATCCTATCTGAAAACAAGAAAAAAAATGACATCTATTTTCCACGCACAAAAGTCTACAGTTTTTATTTAAACAGTTCCATGTAATATTAATCAAAGAGGTGCAGAGAACTAGTAAGCAAGCAAAAATTTTATGCAAGATCTGTATCACTCATCTCCCATTCCTAGACATATAAGTAATATAAGTAAAACATCTTTGAATTAATGAATAAATAAATGAACAAATGAATAAATAAACCCAAGAACAACAAATGACTACAATTTGAGGATTGGATATCAAGCTGTACAAAGACACATCACTGAGGTTCTGAGATGTGGGTCAATAGAGCACACCAGAAAGAGGTAGCACTTTATCAAGAATACCCAAACTCTGGAAGTTAACTGAAATACACCAAAACAAATAAGTGGATCAAGGACATGTGGTATAGATTACACAATGGAATACTACTTAGAGATCAAAAAGGTAAACTTATTCAACTTGTAGTAACATGCAGCTGGAAGGGATTATGCTAAGTGAAATTTTTGGTTCACATTCAGCTTTAACTCCACTCAAATGTGTCCATGCTCACTTCTCTGTCTTATTCACTCATGTATTATGCCAACTCTATTACCACTGGAAAGAAAACTCTTCAAGGTAAATATCATAAACATCTTTGTTCTCCTCACATTCTTAGAAGTAATGTCTAGGATGATACTTTGCTGATAGTGGACATTAAATAATAATAGATTCTGTGGAGAATTTATGCCCCGATTTTTGTAGTATATAAGAACATATTGATTCTACCATACCAACATTAATGCTCTATTGCATATCATCCAATGTTACTGCAAGTGGCATAGATTATGATTACTTTTTTGATCACTGAGTAGTTAGTATTCCATTATGTATCTATACCACACATTCTTGATCCATGTATCTATTTCAATTACTTTCGGAAATTTAAAAAAAAAGATTTTTTCATTGAGATATAATTGACATATAACATTAGCGTGTGGCACAATGAGATTAGATTAACATATCCTTCACTTCATAATTATCATTTTGTTGTTATAGTAAGAATATTTAAAATTTACTCTAAAAACAACTTTTAACTTTTATGTCATTAAACACACAATACAGAATTGTTAACTATATTCACCTTAAACATTAGTTCCTTGTAACTTTTTCCTTTTATAAACTCCTGGAGGTGACCAACATTTCCTCATTTCACCCTCTTCCTTACCTTTAGTATGCGGGAATCATCAATCCAGTCTCTGCTGCTGATTATAGTTTTTTCTACATATAAGCAAGATCACCGAGTATTCTTTATCTGTGTGATTTTTCACATAGAATAATATAATCAAGGTCATCCATGTTGTAGTAAATGACAGGATTTCCTTCTTTTTATTACATATTATACATTATATATTACACAGTATGTGATATATGCACATACACATTGGTTGCCCATTCACTGATTGGCAGATGGTTGTTTTCATATTTTGGCTATGAACACAATAGCACAGATAATCTCTTCGAGAGTCTTCAGTTCCCCTTAATAATCAGAAGTGGTATTGCTGAATCATATGATCATTCTATTTTTAAGTAATTGTCATATTTTCCATAGTGAATGCATAAATTTACATTCCCATCTACAGGGCACAAGGGTTCCCTTTCTCCACATCCTCACCAGAACTTGTTGTTTCTTGTCATTTTGATGATAATCATTCTTAAAAATGTGAGGTCATATTCATTGTGATTTTGTTGTGCATTCCCCTGCTGATTAGTGATGTTGAGAGTCTTTTCATGTGCCTTTTGGCCATTTGTATGTCTTCTCTGGAAAACTATCTATTCAGGCATCCAATTTCAAAATTGAATTATTTGGTTATTTTACTATTGAATTGTATGAGTTCATTACATATTTTGAATATTAACCCTTTATCAGATGTATGGCTTGCAAATATTTCCTTCCACTCTATAGATTCTCTCTTCATTTTGTTGATGGTTTTCTTTGCTGTGCAGCTTTTTAGTTTGGTGTAATAGCACTTGTTTATTTTTGCTACTGATGCTTATGCTTTTGTGTCATACCCAAAAAATAACTATGCCAACACCAATGCCAAGGAGCCTTTCCTTATGTTTTCTTTTATAAATTTTATGGTTTCAGGTCTTAAGTTAAAGTCCTTATTCTTCAAGTTAATTTTTGTGAATGGCTTACGATAGGGGCTTTGCAAATTTTTTTTTATTAGGGGATTAGGTTTTACTTTATTTTTTATTTATATCCTTTACATTATTTTGTATTCCCAATAGGTTTCCCACCACCAATTCACCTGTTAACCATCACCATAGTCCCTTGTGCTCTCATTTATGGTTGCCTGCTAGTTTTTGTTTTTGTTTTTGTTTTGTGTGTTGTTTTCTACTTCTGATCTCTTATTTGGCTCCACTATTTTCCTCCTATAAGTGAAACCATTTGATATTTTTCTTTTTCCTTCTGGCTTATTTTGCTGAGCATGATTCCTTCTAGCTCCATCCATGTTGCTGTGAATTGCATGTGTTTATCATTTTTAATTGCTGAATAGTATTCCATTGTGTACATGTATCACATCTTCTTGATCCAGTCATCAATTTGGGGACATTTGGGTTGTTTCCATATTGAAAAATATTTTATATAGCACATTCTCTATCTCACTTTAAAATGTCTATCACTGAGTGATAATAACTCGGTCCACTTTAAATAGATACATTAGAAATCCACTAAAGCCTTATGCTGGATTCCTGAAAGAATGATAGTATATTTAATAGTATTTATACCTTTCTAAAATCTTTGCTGATAACAGAAATTAAGTATTCAGTAGACTATTTCCCTGTTTCTTAGGAGAGTATTTGTCTCAAAATAGTGTTATTTCATCTTGATTGCAGATTTAAATGTTTATTGGTCTTAAATTATTTCAGTTGACTTATTTTTCCTCTAGCCTTGTTTCCACTGATTCTATTTAGAGGTCATCTAGAATTATTTATTGCTATTCCAATTAGGTAAATAAATCTTTCTTTCTCAGAATGCCTTTAAGATTTTCTTTTGCTCTTGGGTGTTTGCAGTTTTGCTATGAATTGTCTAAGTGTGAGTTATTGTTTATAACTTTCCTTAACATTCATTTGATTGCTTGACTCTATGAATTGATTTTTTAAGGTTTGAAAAATTCTTAGCTATTGTCACTTTAAATGTGGATTTCATGTATAGGTATGGTAGACCTAATCATTGTGACTTCTATGTAACTTTTCCTTTTTATTCTATAACTTTTTTTTTTGGGTCTCTCAATAATCCACTCTTAATACTTTATTCTGGCCTCTTTCAGACATCACTAATTCTCTTTATGCATATTTAATCTGCTGTTAAAGCTTTCCATAAAATTCTGTATGCTATTTCTTATGATTTAAAGTTCTAGAATTTATATTTGTTTGTCTTCTGTCTATATTTTGCCATTTTACATTAACTACCAAGAGTGTCAATCTTACTTTTTCAAAATGACTTTAGATACAGCAAACATTGTTTTTATTTAAGACTGTGTTTGATAGTTCTAATATCAGGAGTCCCTGTGGCTCTTTTTCAATTTTTTCTTTTTCTCTATTGATTTTCACTCATTTTCTCCTTGGTTATCTTTGACTTGATGCTTTATACTGTGCTGGATAACCAGTGTGAATATACATTGGTAATTTGAGGTCTAGGGGAAAACTGACATCCAGAACAACTTTATCTTGAGCCGTAAAGATTTTAAAAGTCACTTAAATGACTGATACATGTGTGCTTAAGCATGTATAAAATCTAATTTGCTTTCAGTTTACCTTTCCTTCTGGGTCCCCATCTTGGGACCCCATTCAAAGAGAAGGAGTATACCAGGATCACTATAATGTCAGTCAACTGTACTAAACTATGTTTCCTGTGAGGATCAAAAGAATACCTTAATTTTTAAGTTACCTCTTTGGGAATTCCTCACAACTTTTCGCTCTCTGATGTCTTCTGGCATGTGTTTCTAGTAAGCCCACTCTGCACCATATTTAGTTTCCTCAGCAAGAAGGTTGCTATTATCTAATTTGCTACTTTGAGAAGGGGAAGTCTCCACACACAATTTTAAGGAGGTAATTGGTTCTTCAAAGCAACAGGAAATGTAAGTAAGGAATATAGATTCAAAATCAAAATATAGTCCACAGCAATGTCAAATAACTGGTAAAGTCATTTGGTCTTTGGTGATAAAATGAAAAAAGCAAACATATTAACAAAAAGCACATTTTTTTTAAAGCTAATTGCAGGCCTCTATGAACTTAAGAATTTACACCCAGTTTGTGAGGGTTAACATTAACACCATTTCTTCCTGCCAGAGCAACATGCTCTGGTTAGAATGATGAATGCCTTGCTAAAACTACGAAGCATTCAAGACATAAGACAAAATTCTCAAAGATTTATTGATCTTAAATATGATTTGTTTCCAGAACTCAGGAATGACACAAAGTTGACTTTCCAAAAAAAATTGGAATTCAGTTCATAACACTTAACGTTTGTGGATAAATACAACTATTAAGAGCACAAACTTTTGCTTCATCATAATAAGTGATCCGGGTAAAGTATGACATGGTTTTGTTTTCTCTTGAACTTTAAAATAGTTTTATTCTAATTTGGGAGACAAGGTTCTAGGTATTATCAGTTAATACATTTGAGACACTAATATATAGGTCCAAGATTTGAAGCACCTGGTTTGTGTACATCATTAAATTAAATAAATAATTATCAAATCTCTTTAGTCTATGTCTGGTTAGCCTTTTAAGGATAGAAACTAGAAACATTTCCTACTTTGGTAAAAGAACAAAACCTTAGAGATCTTCAACCTTGGAGTCATATAAAAATGTCTGATAAAAATGAAACAAAAAGATTTTGTTTTATTTTATGATTCAGTTTTACTTTATGACTCAAATTTATAATAACACATATATTAAAGACCATGAAGAGTAAACAATAGCATGAATTTTAATGAGATATACCACTTTTGAAAATATTACTCTGAAATGTATGAGATTTTTTTCTATTGATAGCACCCAAGCAACTACAGATAAAACATTTCAGAATAGGGATGGATTTTATGATTGTGAAAAATAGTAACAAAAAAAATGGACAATTAGGTGCTATTTCTAACCCTTAAAAAATGAAATACAACCTACATATCACATAAGAAATCATTTAAAATGTGCAAGAAACATGTAAATGAGGAATGTAATCTGATTTTGAATGTTTACTCTATATCTACATTATAGTAATCTTGAAGAATTATCTATTGTTATTTAACTTTATTCTGCAATATCTCAGTAAAAAAGGGTGTTAAAATGTTAATTTTGGTAATCTTTGACCTACAATGTAGAGTGAGATACCTTTTTTTTTTTAAGATTTACTTATTTATGCAAACCAGCTGGGGTGATAGCCAGAGGTGTGGGGCTGCGAGAGGGTTCACCAGAGACTGAGTGGGGAGCATAGCAGGCAGATCGATGGAAATATACTGCTAAGGGGAGCAGCAGGCGAGGCAGGAGAGTTTTGCAGTGCCATGTGGGAATCTCCCTGGGCTGTCCTCAAACTCGGGTTGCCGCTGCCAACAGCTCCACAGCACAGTGCTTTAACCTGCTGTGCCACCAGTTAGGCCCTAGAATGAGATACCTTTATAAGGGTATCTTTATATGTATCTTTTAAGAAAATGTACCCAGGCATGTAAGATTTTAAAGAAAACGAACAATAATTTTGTGAAACAAACTGCAAGTTACATCAAAAGAGAGTACTTACTTATGAATATATTAAATCAATTCACAATTTGCACTCTTTATGACTGAAATTATGTAATGTACAGTTCTGTGTGTATGTTTTACTTGATTGATATCCAAATGAATGCTGCATTGATTATATATTATCCTTCGTAATCCTCTTAAATCTAAATGTAAAATAACACATATGCAATTTCTGTATCTCAGGAGTACCTTGGGATATGCAATATTTTCAATTAAATTTGGTAAACAATGAAACATTCAAAAATGCCTACTTATTTTCTGACTTACTATTAGTTATACAAGAGATTAAAAAGAGCAGTAAGAGGTAATGTAATCAAGCATTGGTATTATAAAAATCTGTGCATGCATTTCCTTCTATAGCTGACATGTTTCTCCTGCCCTTTTTTTTTTTTTGAAACTATGTATTAGCTCAAATTTTCAAAAACAATGAACAAAGTGCGTAGGTCTGTCTTCTGAAGTGATGAGTTAGAGAATGTCGCAAGAGTGAGTACTTGCCAAATCACAGTACCATTATTAATTCAAGCATGATGAAATTGTTCATTTTAACTATAATCATGTAATTCATCAAAATACTACTAGAGCATATCATTCTCAACTATTACTCTGATAAAGCACCTTATTCTAATAGCAACAAATGCAGAAAATTATTTTTGATGTTTATCTTTCAAAGAAGTAATTGTTTTGATTCTGTACAGACCTGCAATTCTATTTTAAGGAAAGGAAAATTTCAACATGTTTTTATGTACTTACTTGAATATAGTTATTTTGTATTTGAATAACTCCATCTATTAAACTTTAAAATATGTCAGGGTTTTGTTTTTTTTTTCCTAGAACTGAAATGGTATATTTCCCACATGTCAGTTTCTTCCTTCTTCTTGATGAATACAGAACAAGTAAGTATGTAAGCATTCCCTTAAATCATAAATCAACAGGATCATGCAAAACTACAATGTCATCACCCAATTGATCTTCCTTGAAAGTTTCTTTTGCTCTCAAGACTATAAACTTTTCAAATGTTATGCTGAAAATCAGAATGCACTAGACAAAATGCCTATTTATTGCTCTTTAGCCCAAAAGAGGAAATTGAGGCACAAAAACATCAATTAGTAAAGATTTTACACTATAATTCACTAAGAAACACAACTTTTTCTTATTGCTCAATTATTTATTTGGGTAAATAAAAAAATTAGCCACTATCGAAACAATTATTATTGATAAATGAAGACTCCATATGGCCTGTGGGGGAAGTGTTTACACAAAAGATTGTAAATATTAAAATCAGTAGTTTGGTCATTTCCATGCAAGGTGAATAACATGTATAATTACTCTTTCCTATTTCGTGTATTTTATTTTAAAAAGTAAAATATGATCTTTTTTTAAAATTTAGGATAGTTTACAAAATAATCCTAAATTATGGCCTAGCTTACCCTTTCTTAGATCAGTATTCCTTATTTTTATTTTTCCTGGAGAAAAATAAAAGCATTTTTCTAATCATTATTAAAAGTTCCAAGCCTTTGGGATGTTTTCTTGACACATGAGTTTTCCTACATAGAAATGACCTCACTTCTTCATGAATCTTTGTATGTTAAATGAATCATTATGAATTTCCTGATTGCAGTAAATTTTAAGAACATTCAACTCAGGGTTTTCATTGGATTATATTCTCCTTTTATCTCCTACCAATTAATGTGCATATGTTTCATTAGTTTGAATTTGGGAAGAGTATTAGCAGTTAAAAAATGCATAAGGGAGACACATTTTTATTGCTTTCAGACCACAATAACGAATACTGAGGTCCCCAGGTATTGCTATTTATCTTTTTTTCTTACAAAATTTAAACATGGGGCCTCCCTGGTGGTGCAACAGGTTAAGTAGCAGCACTATGAAGCTATCCATCGCCACTGCAGCAGGATCTCAATACCCAGCCAGGAAGCGTCCTACGTGGCACAACAGACCTCTCCTGCCTCGCCCGCTGCTCCCCTCAGCGGTGTATTTCAATCTGCCTGTTTTGCTTTCCACTCTGTCTCCGGTGAATCCTCTCACCGCCCCACACCTCTGATCTACACCCCAGCTTGTATGCATAAATAAATCTTAAAAAAAAAACAAATTTTAAACATGCATTTTTTTTTTAAAGATTCATTTATGCATACAAGCTGGGATACAGACCAGAGGCATGGGGCGGCAACAGGGGTCACCAGAGACAGAATGGGGAGCAGAACAGGCAAATAGATGGAAACACACTGATGAGGGGAGCAGCAGGTGAGGCAGGAGAGGTCTGCTGTGCCATGGGGGAATCTCCCCAACTGGGCATCAAACTGCTGCCAACAGCTCCACAGGGCAGCACCCAACCGCTGCGCCACCGGGGAGGCCCTGGATTTCTTTTATTTATATTCCATACCATCTATCATAACATATCACTTAATATAAATTGCAATCAGTTTGTACTCTGCACTTTTACATAATAAAAAAGGGTACATAATAAAATCTTTAATAAAAAAGGGTAGCAACATTTCAAATCCACAAAAAAATAAACTTTTATTGACATACAGATTTGCTCTATTAAGTAATCATTTATAAAACAGAAGGATTAATGTCATTTACTAAGCCCCCAGAAGAAATTTTATACCATCTAAGCATTAAAACATTTGCTGCACCTAAAAAAAGGTGTAACAGTTTCTTGGAAACCATTAAATGTCAAAAAATGTTCATGTTTTATGAAAAATAATTATTTTTTGAGTACTTAAAATCAAGAGGTATGGCAGATAGGAAATGTTTCTGTGTTCATATTCTATTGGAGAACTAGACAACAAATCAAATAAGTAACTAGCTAAGTAAGATAATTTCCAGATACTTCTTAAATTTGCTAAAGCAAATAAATGGGGTGATATGCTAAAGAAACAGAAAAGACTTTCTTTCATAGTATTGTCAGAGAAGACTGCTCAGACAGTAATACATAATTTGTCAGCTAATAGGTTGACGATGAGAAGACACTTATTATATCAAGCCTAATAATCCAGCATTCTCTCCCATGCGTCAGAGGACTGTAACTTTGATAGGTCAAAAAAGAATGTATCTGTGAGGAGGATCACTGACATCTTAGAGAAATTTAGTAAAGTCTATTGTCCAAATACATCCAGGGTTGATGGTAAAAGATGCCATGGAATTGTGATATAGAATTTCAGAAAAGCAGAAACCAACGGTAATATGTTATGTAGCAAGGTAGAAGTAGATGAAACTTCTTAATAAATAGCAAATCATCTGTCAAGCAGCTTAGTGAATGCAAAAAGCAGAGTATTTTGACCTCCAGAAATCTACTGAAATGGTTATTATATCACTATATTTTGAAGGGTAATACAGATGGATAGCCAACTAGAATGTGCATATTTGAGTAAGCATGATATAATAGAAAAGCTGGTAAAGAAAAGGTGTATCTCAAGGCAAAATCACGTTCTTCATTCAGTTTCCAGAACTATGTCAGTTTTCAAATGCCAAGTCCAAGCATGATCATAACTATAATAGAAAAGCTGGTAAAGAAAAGGTGTATCTCAAAGCAAAATCACGGTCTTCATTCAGTTTCCAGAACTATGTCAGTTTTCAGATGCCAAGTCCACTGATTAAAGAGCAGTTAATGCCTTTCGTTGAAAAGATTCTGCAGTGCAATGCAATGCAAATACAGCATTATAATGCTTCCCCCCAAGGAATCTAAATCTATCTACCAGAGTAATTTCATACTAAAGAAAAGGGAATACCAAGACTTTTCAAGGACTGTTAGATACAGAATATGAATTGACATAATACTGAAGGACATGAATACCATCAAGATCCTTTTATTGAGGGTTATATGAATATTAAACTGAGTCCATCTCCTATTGACTTCAGTGCATACAGTGACCCACCCTGTAGTTATTTCTTTGGTTCTCAAGCAGTCCTCCTCCAGAAGCAACTTTCTGATTGAACAGGGAATAATACTATACAGAAATATCAGTTTAAGATTCAATTTTCTTGCTCCAGTGTCTCTGACAGCATCATCTGAGGACCCAACCCATTGCCATAGTACCAGATACAGCATTATTAGAGATGAATTAACTTCTATTGCTACAAAAGCATAAAGTTAGATAATTGTAAGGTGCTTTCCTATGACAGGTTATACAAGTGCCCTTATGGAATAGTGGAATTGCATATTGGAATTGCATATTAAAGATTCAGCTAAGACTCCAGCTCAAGAACAATACAGGGTAAGATTCAGTAGAAGAATCTACCCTGTAGATTCAACTACAATGAGATTTATGTGCTTAACCAATTGCTAACAAGCAGTATCTAGAATATGAAGGAACAAAGAATTGGAAGTAGGAATGGCTCTTCTCATCCTCACTCACAGGAATACATTTTTTTTTAAAGATTTATTTATTTATACATACAAGCTGGGGTACAGGCCAGAGGTGTGGGGTGGCGAGAGGGTTCACCAGAGACAGAGCGGGGAGCAGAACAGGCAGATCAGAAATACACTGCTGAGGGGAGCAGCGGGCGAGGCATTTGAGGAACTTACACTTTTACCACAATCTCAAGTTCTACAGAATTCTCAGAGCTGTGGAAGGGTGGGAGGAGATGATGAACATTTCGAACATCATCTGAACTACAAACTATAACTACATAGTTTGAGTCATTCTATGATTTGACAGTTAAGTAAATAAAAGCACCATTTTACTAACTGGCTAATTATTCTTGATTACTATGAGGATCTAGACACAATGGCACAATGAGTATAGGGGACAAAGATGTCTGGAACCCTTGATATTCATTGGAGGATCTTTGATATTTTCATACCAAGTAATAAGTGTATATATGCAACTATGACAACCACTCACAAAAGAGAAAAGACACATTAGTACTCAGAACCCCTGCATATGGGGTCGCCCCTGTGGTGCAGCGGTTGAGCGCTGCGCTGTGGAGCTGTAAGCAGCACGCGATACGAGTTCGACGCCCAGCCGGGGAGAATCCCACATTGTACAGCAGACCTCCCCTGCCTCGCCCACTGCTCCCCTCAGCAGTGTATTTCTGATCTGCCTATTCTGCTCCCCGCTCTGTCTCTGGTGAACCCTCTCGCCGCCCCACGCCTCTGGCCTGTACCCCAGCTTGGATGTATAAAAAAATAAATCTTAAAAAAAAAAAGGAACCCCTGCATATGAAAATCTGTGGCACACTACAAGAACAAATATTCAGACCAGTGCATTTGCTTGAAAGGGAAAATAAATGTAGAGTTGGTGACAGACAAATGAAATGAAGTCTCAGGAATTACAGTTCAGCATGCAACTATACTCTATTTTTAGGAGTCAGTCACTTACCACTATCATGAAACACTGTACTTGCAGCTCCATTCTCTGAGAAGAAATAAGGACATCAATTCCTTGTAGATGATCTGGCTATCATAAGAAAGTAAAAAGGTCTCTGAATGGACAGTTCTGGATCCAGATGATATTCTTAATAGTTTGCATAAAGCAATAATAGAGAAAATAGAAAGAGGTGGATAGTATTTGAAATATATTTTTCAGATCATGTTATATCAAAGGATTAAGATTTAGAAAGAATAAAAAAATGTCTAAAAAAGTTTGTTAGTTTGGGCAGCTGGTTGGAATATATTATTACTTATTTAGATGGACAAGATTAGGAGAGGAATAGATTTTGGTGGGAAATCAAAATAATTTTTTTGTTGTTGTTCTGGATGTATAATAGAAAGCAAAAATGATATCAACTAGGCAATAGTAACTAAAAGTCTGGAGTATGGAGTTGTATTTTGGATAGTGAAATGTATACTTATGTAGATGGCATTTCAGATCATATAAACAGATTAGATTACTAAGGGTGATAGTGTAAATAGAAAAGAGAGACAAACACTAAGCCCTAGGAAATCCTAAAAGAGGATTATTTTTTTTAACCAAGAGGATGGTAAAAATGACTACCATATTTTGTGACTTAAAGGGCATAGTGAAAGGAATGGCAAGAACACTACAATGAGAAGTCATAGACCCAATTGTATTGAATCTTCATAAGAGGTCAAATAAGCATATGAAGTAAAGTTACCATTATATTTGACCACATGATGGTTTTGATATTTTTTTTAGAAATAATCCATATAGTGATAATTAGGCTGAAAGATCACTAGTGAAATAGAAGCAAGTAAATGTTGGTTATAGGAGTGAACAATTCCTCAACATGCTTTACCTTCAAGGGAGCAGAAAAATGGAGTAGCATCTATAGAAGGTTGCAGGTTCAGAATATTTTTTAGGATAGGCAATGTTAAAGCATGTTAATAATAATGACCAAATGATCCTGGTTGAGGAGTAGTGGAATGGTTGGGAGAGGAGGACTGGAGAAGACAGGAGGAGAGGAAAGGGGGAAAAATGTAGGGAAGGGGACAGAGGGAAGCATAGGAGACAAAGAAGGGAGAAGAGAGGAAAGGGGAGAGAGGAGGGTGGGAGTACAGTGTGTAGATTTTTTTTTTTTTTACCAGAAAATATATGTTGCTCTGCTGTAAGTTTGAAGAAGCTGATAATTAGATTTAAACGTGGGTTGAGTCACAAGTGTGGATTGTGACTCAGGGTGGAAAAAGTTTTGAGGATATTTTCGAGTGTTCATAATAATAGGTTAGACTCCACAGTGAGTAAGGCAAAATTTGTGGGAGAAATTCTGTGTTGTAATAGATACGGGTAAATGATTTGAGATCTTGGAAGTTCTACAGAAGTAGTGTTACAGTAAGAAAGTGAGACTTGGTGGTTAGGAAATGAAATGCTTGAGAATAAAATTTTGGATGTAAGGTGATCATTGGTGATAATAATGTTTAGAATGGGGATAACTGGAAATGAACAACTGAGGTGGTGTGGTTCAAAAGATCTTATAAACAAGAAAATTCAGGATCTGAGAGGGCAGAAGGTTGGATGCAGCATTCATTTGGATATTACTGAGAAGGATGACAAAGAATAGAATAGGGGAAAACTGACATAGCGGCTAAGTTTCAATCATGAGAGATTAACAAGCAGAAGGAAATATCACAAAAGCGGACAATGATGGTAGAGATGATTGATGATATAAGCAAGAAAAATTGAAGTTTTTCTTATTCTATGTCTCAAGGTATTTGAATAGGAAAAGGGAGATAAGTGCAATGGGAAATACAGAAGTACACACTTAGGGTGACCTTTTATTTTGTTAGCCTGGTCCTATCCTAGGTCATGGCTGTTAGCATAAGTATTACTAGCATTCACTTTCACTTTCAAAATTGTTCTGATTCAGACAATATGTTATTTGGTCACTCTGCTCTCTGATCACATCTTCAGTTCTTCTACCATATGTGCCTCAAATATTTAGCTAGATTTATTTTTACCTCACGATCTACAGAAATTGGAATTCTTCACAATGCTCATATTCTTCTATCCTGCTAAGCAGAAAGGTAAGTATTTGCACTGATAACCCACTGACCAAATAAGACTTGCCTAGTCATTGACTTCTCGATACCATGGGCTGGTTAGCATAGATCTGGTTGCTGTACCGAAATCCTTGGGCAGAAATCCCAACTCAGCAGACCTGCAGCCGGTGCTGAGAACCTTACCTATTTAAAAAGGTCTTGAATGATTCACAAATGCTACAAAGTGTGGACAGCTATTAATTCTGACTTTAACAAGCATAAGGGCAGTGTATGTACATGTGTATGTTCTATAAGTACATGCAGTGCTGTAAGTTAAAGAAATGCCCAGTAGATCAGCATAATTTCACATCTACATTCTTTGAATTTTGTCAGTAAAGCATTCTAAAATCAAATATTTGTGTGCCTTAACATAGTCCAAGCCGGTCCTCCTTAAATTCCCTTTGACAGATAACCCCAATTAACCCAACTGAGATTTCAAGCCTTTTGAGGTTCTTTAAAATCCTATAAAAAATTCTGTTATGAAATTTCCACATAGTAAGGATTCAGATAGATAGATAGGTAGAGTGCTAAATAAATGACAGATAAGTCAATAATTGATGAATCTGACTAGATTATGTGGAACTAAATCTTCTGTCAATATATCTTTAGAACCTGGACTCCAATGGGGATCACTAAGTTATTTTTTCTAGTCTACTGCTGAATACTTGTCTTCCATCTCTATGGAGTGAGATTTAAGATTCTTAAAACTAGAATTTCTTCCTAGCCTCCACAAAGTATAGCATGTCTTCCAGTTAATATCTTTTCTACCTTTTCTATTGGAAATTTATTAAATTAGTAAGCAATTCAGCATGGATATGTGTGTCCCTTTATTTTATACAAGTCGGATACAACTTTCTAATAAAAGGCCCAAAATAAAAGACTTTTATAAATATTGCACATCTCATTTATTTAATAAAAATTCACTAGATATGAAATCAAAATGCATCATGATCCATTTGAACTCTATCTAATTTTGGCTCGCATTGTAGATGATAAATGTAATTTGTCATCATAAACATATTATTATTTAATCATATGAAAGTTTTGGTTTATCTTGAGCAAACTTTATAGTGGTTTTAATACACAGGAGCCATTCCTGACAGATATGATGAAATAGATTTATCACTCTTGACAAATTATATTGCAAAATGTCCTCTCATGACTGCCCACAATAGAGACTTCATTGCCACATTCAACAGGAATGTCACCTGTGATTCTTATTTTACAACCTTGTTCTGTGGCAATTTAAATCTGATTTTTGGGGGGCTGTAGTATACTTAAAATGTGAGATGGTTATAAGAATAATTGTATGAATGAAGGAAACCTGTAGTCCTTTAAATCAAACTAAGTAGTGTTTTATTAAAGTGCTCAGCAAATCAATCTAAATCCAAGGGTAATAAAGCCCTAATCAGGTGGTAGAAAAAATAATAGGTTGTCATGCATGAGAAAAAATAGGCAATCATGGAATGTTTTCTTTAATTAGGTCGTGTAAAGTGGAGGAACTGAGTAGGAGCTGGCAAGACATTCATCATGAGCAAGGTGGGAAATTATTTAGATTACTAAGTAAGGAAAATTGAGTGTGATACACTTAGATTTGACCGGACAGAAAATTAAAGGGTTTTTTTTTGTGGGTTTTTTTTTTTTTTTTACTATAAAGTACAACTTTGCTGGTGATAGCTATTGACAGGTGTGGGATTTTTTTAAAGCTAAATTCAGCCAGTTAGTCATCTAGTTTGCTAAGTCCACACATGTTAATTATTTTCTAATGATTTTAATTTCACTGGAGCTCAGTGCCACTGGATATACTTCTCCAACACTCTTACTGCACAACTGTCTCTCACCTCCAATAGACTTTAGCTCCTAATAAACTTGAGATTGATTATTAAGCACTTCTCATTTTCTTCTTAAACTGAAAGGAGTAATTAATACTATCTGGGATTGTTAGTACACTGCTCTGTACAAGGATACTGTTACAAATTACAAACATCAGTAGACAGATTTCTTGTTAAACACTGTCGCCTTCACAGCTAAGACTATTAAATACGTCTTTTATTTTTAAGTCTTAATTTAGGGAACGCAGTGACATGATTTCAAATATTTGCAGTATTGTGACAACTACCTCAGACAAAATTATGTTTACCAAATTAAATCTGAGAACTCAGCCTTCACACCCACAATAGCATCACCAAACAATAGGAACATTGTTGGTCTTTATTCCCTTACTCTGTAAATCTTTCCTATGTCCCTAGTGATGCTGCTAATTAAAGACACCATGGCCATTAAAGGGCTTTTCTGTATGTCTTTTGATGTGAAACAACCAAGCATAGGGAACATATATATCACCGGAAAATCTGATGAGGCTTAGTTTCCACAAATTGCAATCATGAAGTTTAAAATTAAGGGATTGCAAATGCCAATGGACATACCTAAGCTATCTGGGAACAAATTTTCATCTCTTGATATTTGACCTGACAATATCTTTTGAGCTAAAGCTATTGGTGACCTCCCCAAATCTCACCTCAGAAGTCAGCTTGCAGTTCTGTGGACACTGCCAATATTTGACAGTGTTTTTCTACGTCAAGCACCTATATCCCTTTAAGGAACCTGCTAGAACAGTGCACAGATCAGAAGGGTCAACTGTTCAAGTACCAACAGTATAGCATAGAGGTAACCTTTATTCATTCAAATATGATAGTGTTAATACCCAAACTCTTACCCCTCACAACAAGAAGTCTGAGTCATATTCTACACAATGTTTTAAGAGGTCAATTCCTCTACATATGAAATTGAACCCCAATTACCTATAGCAATAACCATATAATCTTACTATTATCTTTCTTCCTCACCTTTCTTCATCTGCTCAATAAGAAACATGTCTATAGGTCTACTTGAGACAACTTCTCAACACAGTGCTCCATCCAGCCTTATATTACCAAGCACCACCACTGCCTATGACATGGGAATTCTCTGTAGCCCAACAGTGGGTCTTGCCTATATGACATCCTGATTTCTGCTTCGGCAACTATGAATCTAACATTGCTTTATTATTGTACTCCCTTCTGTTCTGACAGTAATTTCCCTATAATTAATTACAAGACCAAATTATTATGAGACTTTTCTTTATCATAGTATACCCAAGTTATCCCACGTAGGAAATAGTTCAGAGGTACCTTATAAACAAGTCACCCCCTGCCTATTACAAGCATGTACCTGCTAAAATCACACCTCAGAGAGTAAGTTTTCAGAATGACAAATTTGCCATTCCTTTGAATAGAAAAAAAAATATTTATTCTTGTATTCTAAAATTCACAACTCTTTTTAAATAATAGGAAAGTGTATTTAAGAGACAATTACTTCAAAACTCAATATCATCAAAGTTTTCCTTTAATTATGCTGCTTACCTAATTTCATTACTTTTATAGCTTTATGAATTTCATATTTAAGATTATGCTAAACAAAAACATGAACAACACATTTAAAAACTCACAGAAATCAATAAATATAAATCAGTAAAGCAATGCATTTGGGGTGTCAAGATGTATAACATTGCTATTTCATAGACTAGAAAACCAAGCTCCACTGACAGAATATTGAAACACTATATATATATATATATATATATATATATATATATATATATATACACTATGAAAGAGATTGTGTCACAATGCCTCATGTAAATAAGAAATACAAGTAGTTTCTTTAAAATGTAGAGAAATGTCTCATAAGCCCAAGGTAATGATAATAAGTTCCATGCACAGTTTAATTCCCATCAACTATACTGACTTTGCTGAATGGTAGGATAGGCAGGCTTTCCTGAAACCCACTGACACTGTATACTTATTTTTGTTATCTGGACCTAACACATTGGTTCTTAAAGTTTAGATTCTACCAGGATCACCTAGGGAATTTTGCAGATATGCACATTTCCAGAAGTTTTCACTAACTACATCTGGATGGGGACCAGCAGGATGCACTTTTGCAAGAAGGCCAGGTGACAGAGATATAAACAATATAGAGACCACACTTTGAAAAATCCTAATCTCCTGGGTATTTAATAAATGCTTGCTGAATTGAAATTTAACTGTTCAAACACATTAAGTATAGATAATTCTCATCTTCCTAAAGAAGGATGTGAAATATATTAATATGTGTATATTATATAATTTCTCATGATTGTAACATCTTATTGACATTCAGTGGGTAGATGAACAATTAAACTATTTCCTGAAGAGCAGATTCTCATTAGCCTACCTGAGATTTGCAGACAATTTAAATCGCCTGGTTTGGTTTCAGGAATGTGCACTGCATGCCATTACCTTCGGGTAATATTAAACGAAGTTCATACTTGCATAGTTTTCATATTTCCATGTGCTGCCTGAGTGCATGTTAGCCTGAGCTTCAGCAAGGTCTGCTTGATTTAGTGGTTCAACAAGCCTGCCAAAGAGGTTCTATTGCTCTCTTCTACCACTCATGAAGAACCAACCTACAAATCACTTGTCAACAACTTTGATCTACCTTGTTTCAGGTGGTTTACTCTCTGTCTATTATTTCTGCTAAGAGACCCGTGAAAATTAAATACAGACCCCACTGATGCTTGACTGACCCGGTGCTCCATCATAACAGCATTGTAATAGCAATAAATCATTTCAACTTTAATCTATTGTTATTGATGAATGTACAATTATTTGTCATCTAATATGCTGAAAATGATGACCGAAGAAATAGATCAACTTTTTTTCTTCTTCCAAGTGCGGCATTGATGGATTGTATCCCTAAGCTGTTATTACACTTATAATGTACTCCCCTGCACTGACAGCACAGCTAGTTTTTTAATCATTCCATAGTAATCAACTTAAGACAACATAGCAAGACTCATAACTCATGTTCTTTTCTTTTTTGGCAGTGATGGGAAATGAAAATGTTTTTATTCTTTTGAAATAATTCTTACCTGACTAGACTGAAAATTGCTTTAAAATTGTAAATAAATGGTTGTTTATTGAGCTGGAACTGAAATGTGACATATTAAAATGTCTCTTTCCAAAGCAGGGGGCAGGGGGGGATTATTTAGGCCTGGGTGAGACAGCAAAATAAAAAAAATATATATATATATATTTTTCTCCTTTTAACTAATTCATTGTTAACTTTATACCTTCAGGAAATATTTTAGCCAATGCAATTTCATGGGCAAAAAATGCGATGAAGAAAAATGACAAAACTGAGAGAAGAAATAATTTCACTGAAAGTTCTATCTTCCATCTCATTTATGTTTCTGTTACTAGCTCAGGCGGCTAGTAAGCTTGTTATGAAATTTACAGGTCAGAAAGAAACTAGAAAAGTGATCTCACTAACAATTGACTCAAGATCAGGTTTCCTCTTAATTCAAGAAAATATAAAAAGTAGGAGTTTCAACATTTTAGGATAAAAATTAATTAACTTCAATCCCTCTCTTAACCGATTCTCACATCATGAAAAAGTATTATTGAAAATTCACTTTTTTAAAGATTTATTTATTTATGCATACAAGAACTGGGGTGTAGGCCAGAGGTGTGGGATGGTGAGAGGATTCACCAGAGACAGAGCAGGGAGCAGACAGGCAGATTGACTGAAGTACACTGCTGAGGGGAGCAGAAAGCAAGAAAGCAGAGTCTGCTGTGCCATATGGGAATCTCCCTGGCTGGGCATTAACCTGGCTGCAGATAGCTTCATAAACTCAGACTTAAAACATTGCATCACCAGGGAGGCCCTATTACTGAAAATTCTTGCTAAACACTAACCTAAATTGTTCTTGTTGCCTTCTACTCAGAGGAACAATTTTCCCACAACCAGGAAAAAGCCTACCAGTTGCACTGCTGGATCTAAGTGAACAAACATTTGATGTCCATATAGGATCTGACTTTCTTTTCTTTATTAAATGAAACTAGTAACTGCTGAGAAAAAGTCACATTATTTATATTATCAAAAAATACATTTAGGATATATTATAACTAGGGAATGACTTAATGAAATATTATTTAATGCAGTGATATTCAGAGGATAAGCTATAGGTTAGCAGTACCAGCACCTCCTGGAAACTTTATCTAAAGGTAATTTTGAGCCCCAAACTGGACTGGTGAGACCCTGAGCCCCCATCAGGGAAGGAGCCAGAGTGGCCAGAAGACCTAAAAAACTTCCATGTGATGCCACCAATCCCTACCCAATACAGCAGAGGCCTCACAACCTCCCACAGGGCCCAGCCAGTGCCTGCACAGACCTACAAAGGCCCTGTGACTCCCAGTAAGATCCCTGCCAGCACCCCCACAGACTAGTGAGATCCCAGACCCATATCAGGGAGTGAGCCAGAGTGACCAGAGGATGCATGACCACCTGTGAGACCCTATCTGTAGTTTGCCCAGATAGGTGAGAATACTGATCAGTGAAGGGGGAGGAGCTATGCTGAGAGGTAACCCCACCTACAATAGCTGGGTTCCAAAGCTAATGACTGGCAGAAGGAAAAACCCAACAAATGGCAACACGAGTCCCCAAGCAAACAGTACAACACAGAGAGAACAGATTTCCAGAACCCCAAGTCACAGACATGGAAGTTATGTTCTTCATATCAGATACAGAGTTTAGAATTGCAATGATAAAGAAATGAAAGAAAACTAAAAAAAAAAAAAAATGTCCTCAGAAATGAAAGCAGTGAATTAAAGACAATATAAAAACAGAGTTTCGTGATTTCAAAAGAGAAATACAGGAGATGAAAAACTCAAGAGAAAGTCACAGAAGTAGAGCAGATGATGTGGAACGAGTCAGTCTAACAACTCAAGATGTAAATGTACAAAAGATACATGTGGGGCTTCCCTGATGGCGCAGGGGTCAAGTATCAGTGCTATCAATCTATCTCCAGCCACTGTGGCATGATTTCAATCCTCGGCCAGGGGGCTAACCCACATGGTGCAGCAGACCTCTCCTGTCTCACCCACTGCTCCCCTCAGCAGTGTATTTCAGTAGATCTGTCTGTTCTGCTCCCCACTCTGTCTCTGGTGAATCCTCTTACCTGCCACATCTGTGACCTACACCCCAATTCTTCAACACAAAAACTAAAAAAAAAAAAAAAACAAGTTTCCAGGTAATTCTGATTTATATGAAATTTGAGAAACAATGACTGAATAAGACTCTCTCTGTGGTATTATTGTGAAAGTATTCAAGACAGGTAAAACAGTAGGCTGCTGACCCATACAAGATAATCATCCAGAGTACAATTCTACAGCCACTTTCTCTAAATCTGCATCTTGGCTTCAAGTCCCCAAACATGGGACCCAGGGAGAATCACTTTGTTCCTACCTCAGGTTATCACTTGGTAAAATGGAAATAAGAATAGTGGCTATCCCCATAAGGTTGTTGAAAAGATCAATTAGTTAAGGATTTATATTCATGCTTAGCATACAATAAATATTCAATACTTACCATTAATTCTTTTTCACCCAAATTTGGAGAACAGTTCAAAGGAATGAAAGTATCTGAAGGTAGTGACTGGAAAGTGGGCATTTGGTCAGATATATTATTAAATAATGTGCTGGCTCTTTGGAAGTCCAATTTGTAAATAATGCTTTACACCTGACATATGATTGAAACTATATAAAAAATAACTATATAAAACAAAGTAATAACATTGTCTGGTAAGGCTTGTCAAATTTTCACAAGCTAAACAAAACTGGAATGACTTTTCAGGATTAGCTCCCTGTTTACCACCTCACTTAAAGGACACAGTATTTTACCACCTCACTTAAAGGACACAGTATTCCAATATTAATATAGTCATTACTTATTTGATTTACCTTGTTGTGATATATTTTGTCAGTATAAAATGCTGGCCTCTGTGGTAGCAACATAAGTGTTTTAAGAGGTAAACTTTATAGTGAGTTACTGCTATTAACCTACCTTTGAGGCAAAGGTAGGAAATAGTACAGTTTCCAGAATTATGAATTCACTGTCTTCTCAAAGTATGTGCTTGATATGGAAGGGAGCAAGAACAAACGCAAAGATTGAGTGTTCTCAATGGTCCAGAGAGGTCTAAACTGCCCAAAGTGAGAAAACATACTGATTGTTACAATAGAAAAATACAACCAAGAATTTCCATAATAAGCCACATATTAAATAACAGTCTCAGGCTATAGTTTGTCATACCTGATCTGTTCTCTTACCCTCTAATGATAAATGTGTAATATGGTGTAGAATCAATGACTTTCTAAAGTTACATTAATGAATTGCCCTGCAATATCAAATATTCATTTGCTTTATTCTTTAATGGGCCTATATTTTCAATCATTGTCATTCCCATTATTATTTTTTGTGATGCTCATAATTTCTAGAATGGCAAAAATTTGTTGCCTGTGTATTTTCACAGACAGCATAGAGGATATGAGTCCCTTGATTTAATTTATAAAATCATATTTCTTCTGCAATTCTGACAGATTTCTGTAATATTATAATTATTTTTAATATAGTTGACCATATATTTTTACTGCCAAATCATCATGCAGACTTTTTCTATGCCTCTTCTCAACTTATTTTTGCAATTATTAATACTAAATTTTCTGCCAGCCTAAGAGTCTTATCAGATTATTATACTTTGCAAACGGATCCTTTTGGTCATGCTCTTCCCATAATGGTAATATCTTTATTTGTTTGACTTCATTAGTAAAAGTCACACTACTTAGTTTATTATGAGGAAATTTTATTAAGATGAGATCATAAGAATGATCAAAAAAATAACACATGTTCTTTGTTCATTGTCACTGCTTCCTGGCACCATCCTTATAAGTGTTTAAAACATACAATAAATATTATGTTTATAAGGTAAATGAACATATATGAAGACATTTTATCTTTTCAATGCCATATATAACCTCACAATGGCTTTGTATAAAGTACAAAGTTATCTGGAAACAAATTTCATTTAATACTAGAAAATTAGAATCCCTTTTATCTTCATACTGGAAATATGTTTGGTCAGTATAGAAGGGTTCAATATTAAAATGGTGCCATATAAAATGGCTATTATCTGGGCTAAATTTTTGTTTGATTACATGTGCTCCTTTTTAAATTTCTTTGTATTTTTTTTCCTTAGTGATCAAAATGGGAAAAGAATGCACACTATACATCTGAAAAGGGGTTACTATCTAAGATCTATAAAAAACTCATAGAAGTCAACAAAACAAGTAACCCAATCAAAAAAATGAGCAGAGGAAATAGTCACTTTTCCAAAGAAGACAAACAGATGTTCAACAAGCACATGAAAAATGTTCATCCTGCTTATCAATGGGGAAATGCAGTTCAAAATAACAATAAGATACCACCTCATACCTGAAAGAACAGCCCACATCAAAAAGATCAGAAACAACAACATATGCACATGTAAGTTCAATGCAGTACTATTTACCACAGCCAAGTTATAACAACCTAACTGCTTCAAAATATATGAATGGGTTAAGATGCAGCATATATTCCATATACATATGGAATACTACTCAGTTATTACAAAAATAAACTCTTGCCATTTCCAACAACATGGATGGGAACTGAGGGGGATTATGCTAAGCAAAATAAGTCAGAAGGAGAAAGACAAATACCAGATGGTGTCACTTATATGTGGAGTTTGGAGAAACAAAACAAAGGGTGAGAGAAGGAGAAACCAATAACAAACCTCAGAAATCTGACTGCAGAATTGAAGCTATGGGGAGGGAGAGGGCAGAGGGAAAGTAGAACAAATGGGGGAAGGTATACAATGGATGACGGTGGAGGACAATTACCTTGGTGGTAGGTGTGATGTGGTAATATACACTTGAAGGGGTGACCCTACATGTCTCTAAATCATACACAGTGTTGCACACCATGCTATCTCAATACAAATTTTAAAAGTAAAAAATATTTTAAAATGGAAAATAAAGAGGATTATTAGCAAATTACATGTAATATAAATCAATTCTTAGATTGGTGGCAAAAATTACAGTGAAAGGAAAGAGATAGAGTGTCAAGGCAGATATTTCTCAAATTGTTGAATTTTTTCAAGATTTTGCTGAGATGTATGTCATGTAGAGTTTTGCCTATATTTTCTTCTATACATTTTACGGTTTCTGGTCTTACATCCAGGTCTTTTATCCATTTTGAGTTGACTTTTGTGCAGGGTGTGAGGTAGTAGTCTAGCTTCATTTTTTTGCATGTGTCTGTCCAGTTTTCCCAGCACCATTTATTGAATAGACTGTCCTTGTTCCACTGCATTTTCTTTGCTCCTTTGTCAAAGATTAGTTGTTCATAGATATGTGGCTTT